>WAAG01067691.1:0-17636 GCA_013390105.1 Tichodroma muraria
TCTGCTAGAAATCTGCTGCTTGGCTGCTTTAATTTTCTTTTTTTTGGTAGTCCAAGATGCTATTTCTAACAATCCCTTTTCTTCTTTGCTGTGAAATAATGCAAGTGTTGGACTCTGCATCAAGGGGACAGGGTGACATACATCCCTTCTACCTGTGAATATCACTCGAATTCTTGGTCCCAAGTAAGGTGAGGAGCACTCCTGCTAATTAGACACTGTTAGAGAATGAAGAGCCTCCCATGGAGGAGAAGGGCAGTTCCAGAGGGTAAAGGGGAGTTGGGTGCAACACTGCCTTGATTCAGTTTCTTTTTAGACTTCCACTTCCCCAGCACCTTGATGGAGGAATTCCTGTACTGTTGAAGACATTGCATCTATGTCTTCCCCTGTACAGACAACTACAGCTTAGGACACACAAACTGTACTGAAAATAGGAGAATGCCAATGTCAGTGAGGCTCCTGAAAGGCTTATCATAGGCCATCCAAAACATCATTTGAAAGTAACATGTTTATGTAGAAAACCGCAAGAGAAACATAGAGCCTATAAAACTGGGCTAGAGGTTTTACTTGTTCCTGGCCTTAGCTTATGTTATATTACTACTTTTTTTTTTTAACCCTTGTAGTCAGCAATTACAAAGGTGTCTTGGATTACAGCAGTGTCACAAGCAGAGTGGTGAGTCTGAAAGGGGAGAGAATAAAGATCCAAGAGATTGAGATTCCTGAGCTCCTTTCCACGCTCTCTGGCCTTTGCATTGTTGTCACATCTCAGCCTGTTTGCCCATCTATAAAGGTGGGTGATGGTTACCTACCTCATAGGGATACTTTTGTGTACTGACTAGTGATCTTTATACATGTCAGATTTTCCATACATGTTCTTAGTGTTACTACTTTGGGTACAAGATAGCACAGCATAAGCCTTCTCCCTGTATCTGTGAACTCTGCTTGTGGTCAGATACCAACTTCTAGAAAGACCAGTAACTGAAATTGGGGAGGCTAAGACCAGTGCTGAGCTTTCGTCTAGAGATGGGCGACATGAACTGCAGATGCCAAGGCTAGAGATCAGAGATGCTCTCAGTGTAGATAGCAGAGGAACCCAGAGTCCAAGGGATGCCTGTCACTAAAAATACACGGAGTGTGGCTTGACTTTTAGTTTGTTTGGAGTTTTTTTTCCAATTCTCAGTATCAGCCTTTTGGGAGTGTTCTTGCATTTTAAATTCAAGTGTTAGAAAAATGCCAGTGAGAAACTTTGGCCAAAATCACTTCTCAGTGGTACAATCTCCTTCCTCCCTTGGGCTGGGATTCTGAAAGGAAAGAAGCCAGATTCAAATTAGGCCATGTTCCTGACATCTAACCCTGCCATATTTTTTTTCTAGCAACTTAATGGCTGTGTAAGGAAATTTCCCATGGGTTAGGATTTCTTACCAGTCCTGCTTTGTGCAGCATGTGCGTATGGTTCAGGGGCACCTTGTTAAGAAAGAGAGTGTCACATGCTCATTTTCAATCACAACATCCAATGCCTCATGCTGTACTTTGAGTATTTCACCTCCTGTGATGGCTGTTCCTTGTGGGCTGAATCTGTGTTCTGCATTACTTATGTCCTGTGGTGAACACCTGACAACAGAGCTGTCAGACCTCACTGCCTGTTGGCCACTGTGTGTGGGTGATGGTAGTTCTACCCCTGTGTTCCTTTGTCAGTGCCACTGCCATTCTGCATGTAGGTATTCACATTAAAGGCACATAAAATTGCCAGGATAGGTAGCCATTGATCTGCTTTGGCACACTGTTCTTCTTCACCCAGAACTTCACAGTTAGCATCTGAAATCCTTTGTTAAACATGCCACACTAAAAAAAAGCTCTCATATGAATTACGTATTGAGGGCATCTGAGGGAAGTTGTGGGTTTGGGGGCAGGAGATGAGACTAAAGGAAAATATATCTTTTGGGAGGAAGAAGGAGGTACTGTCCCATATGCAGCTGAGAGTGAACTGTACTGAGCCAGTTCAGTGGCATTCCCTACCTGTCCCTGCCCTTGTGGGCCAGAGTGATGGTTGAATAAGTGTGAGCAAAGGTAACGGAGGATCTTCGTTAGTTTGTGGTGCCTCTGAATACAAAGAGAATGCTAGAGGAGCTCTCAAGTCCTGTTTCAGGTATTTCATAATGAATTCAAGGACCAGTCCCTAGGCAGCTAACTGCTGCAGGGTTTGTTTCTAGAAAGAAATACTGTAGTTCCCAGAATGGAGATGGTTATTTCTGTGGGAGTGGCAGATGTGGACTAGTTCAACACTGTAATTTATCCTGGGAGGGTGTAACTGCAGCTTTCAGCCATTGTGGGTGGCTGTAGAGTGGCTGCAGTGCTGCCTGGACAGCTGTACAGTCACAGGTGTGCCCAGGTGGAGCAGGAGGAGACCAAGAACTCTGATGTGGCTGTGAAGAGGAGGGACAGAAATGGGGGTGTCCAGACTGTTCCAGATGCCAATTGAGATTGCAGTCAGTCTCACTCAGATTCTTGCATTTATGTCTGTAGCCTCTGAACGTGGATTTGAGTCTGTTCCTAGGCCTGAGATTTGGGGGAGGGAAGTGAGGGAAGCAGTGGATTGAGAGATGCTCTAATAAAACTGGCTAGTTAATGTTGTCCTAATATTGTTGACAAATTCTGTAAAGTTTCTTTTTATGAAGATTTGTTTTAGCAGTTTGATTTTTGACTCCCTCCTTTTTAAAGAGAAAATGTGACACTTGTGAAAAGTTTGTAAGGAAAGCAGTTTCCTTTTTCCTCAATGATAGATTCCGTAGTTCATTAAGGTTGTGAATTTTTATTTTCCTGCCTTGTTTTTAATTAACATTTGTCATTCAGAATAGGATGTGTGAAAATGTTTAAATGGCGAAGTTTTGGTTTTTTTTGTGCAATTAACAAAGCTACTGGCAAAAAGAATAAAACCTTTCTTGGTAACAATGTTCTTGTGGCATTTTCTAAAGCCTGTCAGAGCTGTCTTGGGGCATTAAGGAAGTATGTGTTCCTCAGAACCTTAGAAACTCAGAGCTGCTGAAAACCGAGTAATCCAAAAACCAAGTAATCCTGAGAGCACTTCAGTCATTGCAGAATCCTGGAACTGTCAGTGAGGCATTACAGGGGATGAGTTTGGATAAATTCCATGCTCTGTGTGCAGAGTGCCGCACGCATCTGGAATAAGAGGAGGATGCTTGGTTTTAACGTTCTGGTATTGATGACATCCATCTTTCTGGCATTTGCGCTTGAGTCCAGTGGAAGATTCTTGTCCATCGCAGGAGGGTGGAACGGGATGAGCATTAAGGATCCTCTCAACCCCAGCCATCCCATGATTCTGTGAACGCTAACTCGGCAGTCAGTTGGGTATTCTGTGACATGATCCTTAACCAAAATGTTTACAAGCTCTGAATACTGCTTGTGGATAATCAGACAGCTGGACAGCAGTAGCTGTTCCTGTCCTGAGGCATGAGGATGAAATGTAGATGAGAGTAGGTTTCAGGTGCAGTGAGTTATAGGTGGCCGAGGAAGCACTCCTTTTGAGCACTGTCATTCAAAGCAACAAATATGAAGTCAAGAGCTGGGCTTGCAGCAGGAACTGGGGCTGTTGGAAGCTTTCCCTACCCTGGGCGTGAAGGATCATTCCCATCTCCCACCCCCCAGGGGCTGGTGTGGTGAAGGTGCTATGCCTCACATCTCGCTCGCACTACAGCCGTTGTGAAAGGGAACTCACGACTTCTGTGCAAAGACCTAACTGCCAAGATAAATTTATTTATTTTAAGAAGTGATGAGACTTCCACGTCTTCACTCATTTCTGATGATTCTTACACGCAGTTCGCTTTGATCCTCGCCTATGTGCTCGGCCGGGGGCGGGCAGGCCCGGCCCATCTTGCAGCAGCCCGGAGGTGTGCGGGCGATGGCCCCGCCCTGCCTGGCGTCGCGCACGGGCCCCGCCCCGCGGCCGGCGGAGGGAGGCCGTGCTGCCCAATCAGCGCTGCNGGACCTCTGCAGGCTCTTTGTGTCTGGCCAGGCTCGGGCGGGGAGCCACGGGATGGCGGCGAGGCCGGCGCCCGGCTCCGGGCCGAGCGCTGTGCGGGGGCTGCACCCGGGTCCAGCGCCAGAGCAGCTGCCCTGACTGCAGGCGCTGCCCAAGTTCCGGCCGTGCTGTCGGGCCAGGCTTTCGGGCCGGTGCCTGGGCCCCGTCCCCGCGTGGCTCGGAGGCCGCGGCCTCCTCCCGCCTTGACTACCAGCGGCGCCCGGGTCTCTCTGCCACCGGCGCCGCTCCTCCGATGGACCGGGTGGGGTGGGGTGGGGTGGCAAGGCCGGGGCCGCCCTACTCCCGGCACACCGTGAATGTGCCCTTTGGCCTTGGTGTCCCGCTGAACCGCCCCGCACAGGACAGGTGTCTGAGCTGCCCTGGTAGCAGCGGGGACGGCGCAGAGCAGTCGTCACTGTGGCCTCCCCGAGACAGGATCTCCGAGGACGAATGAAATCTCCGGTCTGCCGAAGGGATTCAGAGATCCATCGATCTGGGTGGAAAGCCACTTAGGAAACCGTGTTTTTCTAATGTCATTCGGTTTAGAAGAGTATGACCAGCATTCCCCAATAATACAACTGTGCAGTGCAAAATTAATGGGCAGGGGAAGGGAGATTTCTTGCTATGAGTGAAGGGGAGAAAAACACCAATGGGCATTTTGAGTAGAAATACCTGCATGATGCTGGTGGGTGTTGGAGGTACTAAAGTCATCTGCTGCACCCATGGGATGGATCACTGTTCTTTGGGAACCTGGAGGAGGGTAAACATTACGGAGTGAAAGGGCTGCAGATCCATCTTCTCTCTGGTGATCAGTGGTAGGATCTGAAGGAGCAGCATGGAGCTCTGTCAGGGGAGGTTTAGGCTGGATATTTGGAAAAGTTTCTTCACCCAGAGGGTGCTCAGGCTCTGGAATAGGCTCCCTAGGGCACCCTGCCTGACAGATTTCAGGGAGGGTTTTGACAACATTCTCAAGCGCATGGTAGAATTCTCGGGGCTGTCCTGTGCAGAGCCCACACTTGGACTTCATGATCCTTCTGGGTCCCTTACAGTTAAGAACATTCTATGATCAGTATAATTCCCAGAAACCCAAAACATGATTGAAGGGTTGAAGTCAGTGGTCTTGCACCCAAACTGCTTTGAAGGATAACTGGGAATCCTGCCTGGCTTTGTTATGTGTGCCTGCCTTGTATAAATGTTTGCTGAAACAAACCTGACTTTGTCCTGCTGGTTGTTGGGATAACTCTTGCATTAGGTGATGACACTTCCATGGGGGGTTATGTTCCTCATGGTGAGCAGGAACCAGCTAGCAGAGAAACCACAAGATTAAGGTTCTGAGTTGACAACAGCTTGCCTACTTTTCTGTGGGCAACCTGCTCAGAACTCTCCCCATTTCTTACAGGATGACAAGTGGCAATCTTTTCTTTGTCCCATGCTTGCTTCTGTTCCCCACTTCTTTGATGACCTGCATGGGGACTCATAGTTTAACAGGAACATTAGATGTGCTTTGAGGCTTCTCTGTTTGCAGCAGCCAATGGAAGCTCAAGGCAGTGAATCGTCAGATTCAAACTTGTTTGTTAAGGAATTTGCCCCAATGATTGGGAGTCTCTAGCCTGTGTCCCCCCAATCCCCTTTTCAGTTTAACTTGTTTTGGTTTTACACTGCTGTTGCTTGGGGAAATGCTGGGGATGGGGGATGCCTATTTTAGTTTTTATCTTTGTTTCTCACCACCTAATTAGCAACAATTTGTCTGCAAGTTGATTCAGATTTGTGTGTTCCAGGGGTTGGTAATGGATCTCCCTAGCTTTACCTTGGCCCATGATCTTATTTCCTCCCCTGATCCGTTGAGGAAGGGGCAGTGAGGGAGGCTGGTACATGTCGGGCAGCCAGGTGAGTCCATCCCAACAGCTTAAAAAGATGCCCCAGTTTTTGAATGTTGCTTTCTTAAGCAATGTCAGGGCAAGAATGAGGACAGTTCATTGGACTGGGGTGGAGAAGTGGAGATGTGGAGATTGTTTCAACAAATCAGGAAGAAATCTTTTGTTCTTTAAATAAAGGAATTCTCCTTTATTTAAACAGCATGGAAACAGCAGTACACTTAGAACTTAAATAGTTTTTGTATGTGTCTGAGAGATTGACTTCTAGTGTTTGATGTCTAATGATTCCACTGCTGTCTTCCCATGACATAGGAAGAAGAATTTAAATGGCTTTTACAAGAAGAGGTCCATGCTGTTTTGAGACAGCTGCAGGATATTTTGAAGGTGAGGTTAATTTTGTCTGAGTTTTGTGTTGCAGCTTTGTTTGACCTTCTGTGTAAGGAATGATGATAGGTTTTCCCTGCAGGAAAAAATTCTTGGTAGAGGCTGCACAGAAAGGTTATCCATGCATGTCCAGTTCTGTCCATAGTGCTTGCTTGCCCTCTGCTCTTGAGGACTCCCAGTGAAGCTGATTTCCCCAAGATTGCTCTGTTATTAACCCTCTGCTGAGAGCTGCTTTGAAAAGGCACATGGAGACAGCCAGACTTATCTGCCAGGCATTTGCTTGAGATATGAATATTTTCTGGAACAGAGAATCTGGATCTGCCTGTAACTCTGACATGTGCTGATGGAAGCAAGCAACATGGCCTTTAGCTGACAGCTGCTGCTTGTGCAGTAATTATTAGCATGCACTCTCCTTGTTCAAAATCATCCTTTCCTCAACATGCCCACTCCTCTGCTGATACCTGTCCTTTTCAGAGGCCTGATGTGTTCAGCTGAACCAGATGGGCAGCACTTTTCTCACCTTTCTCCAGCCTGAGCATGCGCTGTGAGGCTGACTGTTTCCAAGCAGACAGTGGGGAACTGGCCAAAGGGACTTGTGTGCACTGAGAATGCACTGAGTGTCTGCTGGGTTAGTGTTCAACAGGCCCAGCCCCTTAACACTCTCTGGTTTTTCAAGGCTGTGGAGTGATGGAAGAGCAGGGCCAAAAATGTGGAGGTGAGGGGCAAGTACCAGAGCAGGTACAAGTGCTATAGTGCTGATTCAGAACCCCAGAACTGGAGTCAGTAGCAGGGGACAATAGACTGTGATACCTGTATATATAGTACCCATTTTGAAGAATTTTAATTTTGAGGGTGAAGTATCACTAGCAGTCACCAGCCAGTGTGACCAGGTGGAGGGCTGGGGAGAGCTGGTTTTCACTCCAGACTTCCTTTATGTGTAAAGACCAGCTGTGATAAAGGCAGCACCATGCTGCCTGAGGGTATTCAGATCTGAGCTGTCAGGTGCTGCTCCTTCTATGGACAGCTTGAGGATCCTGCTGGCATTGCCCAGCTCCAGGGTGTGGGATTTATTTCCAAATGCCTTTTGCTATGGCTGGCATGTGCTGAGCCTTCTCCTGGGCTTCATCAGTCCTTCAGTAGGATGAAGTCCAAGTGCTCTGCTTGGTGGACTTCAGGAGGCTGGCAGAGGTGACTGCTACATATTCAGCCACCTGCTGGTGTCCACATTATTTTTGTTCCTGGCTCGTGGTATGCTGGACCCAGGCAGATGCTCCAGCACTCACTGTGTCCTCTCTTGGACAGGAGGCCTCCCACCGCTTTGCCTTGCCCACCAGTGGCTCAGGAGGAGCTGTCAAGCAGGAGAATTTTGTACTAAGCACATCAGGGTAAGTGGTGGTGGTCAGTGTGTCACTTCCCTCTGCAGCAAAGGGTGCAGATCCTGGAGGATCTGTGGTGAAGGGCTTTGCAGAAGTCCTGGAATAATGGGTTTTCTTTAATAGGAGATTTTGCCTTAAAGAAAACAAACTAACTCTCATGGCAGGTGAACGTAACAGTCTGTAGCTGTGCTCCAGGGCTGCCTGAGCCAGCTTTGTGCCATTTCCTGCTGACACCTATAACGTAGTCACTGATTCCTGACCACATGCTTGAGTATTACCTCAGTGCTACGGGCAGTTTGCCAGAGGGCGTTTTTCTGATTATGACACAGGGAGTTGCAGTTACAAGATCTGAATTCTGCTCTTGGCTTAGTTTTTGACCCTGACTATGGAGAAATCTTAACCTTTGTCCTAATCTCCCTAAAATAGCAATAGTAAATCTCCTTCACTCAAAGCAAGCTGAGGCTTGTGCAAAAGATGCTATAGGTGAGCAGTTCTTCTGAAATTGATATCCATTTTCTGATTCTCATTGTGGCCCTTGGTCTCAATAGATGGCTCTGGTAGAGTTCACAGGCTTGTCACAAAGCAGTTAACCTTAGTCATTAGCAATGTCACAGCGTTGCAAAGAATCATGCAGTAATTCTGTACTAAGTTTGAAGGTTGTCTTCTTCAGATCTTAGTTAATTTAGTTTTCATTTCTAGCAGTGTTGATCTAAAGTCTCTAATACAGTAAAATGTAAGATATGGCCCAACCAGGTGCTTCAGTCTTCTCCTCACACTGTTCATTGTAGATGTGAGTAACCTTGTGGGACCTTTCAAAGGGTTTGGGGGGTGGGTTTTTTATTTATTTAAGGTTGTGGGGTTTTACTTTTTTAGGGTCTTATTTTTTGGAATGGCGTGTGGTTTGTAGCTTTCAACTCCTGTAGGAATCATGTAACGCTCCCATGTCAGTAATTAATTTATTGTCTTGTGCTTGTGCTGCTAGAGCTGTTTGTAACAGCAACCAAATTGTTGACAGGTGATAAGTGGAATAAGAATGGGATCAGAAGTGGAGATAATGTTTTAGGCAGAACAGTTAGGGTGAGGTGGCCCATAAAGAATATGACTGGAGTTTACCACAGGTCAAGAACTGGGGACTTGAAACTGTGCATGGTGTTCAACTACCAGGCAGGAGCTGTTCAGACCCTGGGCGTGAGGAGCCATGCTGGCTACACAGGACGAAGAGGGGAGGCGTTAGGCTGGCAGTTAATAGGTACCTCTTGTGACATCTGTTGCCCAGATGTTTCCTCTCATTCCAGCACAGACCAGGTGAAAGGTGTGATGACGCTGCAGGGAGATGCACTGTGTCAAGCTGTGAGTACTTGCCACACTTCTTGCTTTGTACTACAAGGGGTAGGTGTCACCCTTATCACCCTTTGATCACCTCAGGGAGGAAGGTCACCCTGGTTATGTGTTACCAGTGATCAATGTTCTTTGTCAGTTCTCCCTAATTGGCCTAGATGTTTCAACAACCATTGAAATTTGTCAAGATCCAGCATCTGACATCCCCTTCTACCACCACCATGTGGTAGTGAGTGCTATAGTCAACTTCCATGGGGATTCCTTGCCTTTACCACCTTTGTTGTGTAATAACAAATTTCCTTGGGGACTTTTGGGGCTGAGGTCATGTGTCCTGCCTGGATCCTGATTCACTCAATGTCTTTCAACCTATTTTTTGTATTAGTATCATCCTCCGGAAGCACTGACGTTCTGGCCGTGCCAGGACTGCAGAAGGCAGTTTGTCAGGATGATCTGGAAGAAGGGAATGCGATTGCCAGCCCCCATCTTCTGCATACATTTCATGCATTTCTTGCTCTCATATGTTTGTTTCTTTTTTCAAGGATGTTAATCTGAAAATGCCCAGAAACAATCAGCTTCTGCATTTTGCATTCCGGGAAGACAAACAGTGGAGATTGCAGCAGGTACCTGTTGGCTCTAGATACCCACACATCCATTGCCTCAGTGCTCTCTGAGCAGTAACTTTAGTCTTTCGAGAGAGACTTATGTCCATTCCACACGAGCTACAGTGGTAAAAGCTAAGGAAAGGAAGCAGGTGCAATTAAATCTGTTAAATTCAGTTGGGGTGCCTGGGTGGGCTCATTCCAGACACACCAGTTGATCTGATGGCTGTCTGCATAGCCGTCATGATCCTTTAAAGAAGTGCTGAGGTGCCTGTGCAGGACTGTCCCATGTCACTCCAGGCTAGCAGGGCAAAGAGCAGGTTCAGGGGCTTTGAGTAGCTTGCTCTCATTCTCTTACAGATGCATTTATTTACACTGAGAACAAATTATTGTGTTCCAGTAGCATGTCTAAGTTCCCTCAGGTAAAGAGTTAAAAGAATGCAGCTATCCAGAACCAGAATCTCCCATCATTTTGCTGGGACGTACCTGATTTCAGGACCTGACCTAGTGTCTGAAGACATGGTTTTCTTCAATTACTTTGTCACAGCTGAGTAGGTTGGAGGAAAATCAATGTATTTTCTTGTGCCATAGCTCAGGTTTTTCTAGGTAATGAGTATATTTGGCATTGAGTGCAGTTCCCAGGGTCTGCTTTAGCAGTGAAAGCTCTACCTAGTAACTTTGTAGAAATCTATAAAATTGTGTACTTGGGATGTTAATACCAAACTTGATTGAGTTTGTTTATGCCTTGCAACACAGTGAGGAAGTTTTGTGACAACACTCAACAGTGCCTCCTCTTTTGTGGCTGTTTTGTACTGCTGCCTGGTTGATAGATTTCTACCAGCTTTTATGGAAAACAACTTCCTTTATTTACTTGCATTATGTCTTCTAATGTTGTTCAGATATGGAGTGTGAGTGCCTAAAGGACTGAGTGCAGAAGCATTTAAAGTGGTTGTATGGTGATATTTGGCCTGTCTGAATTAAAAATTAGCATCTCAAAGGAGTGTCTTCCCTTAATGAGTGATGTCAGTTGGAGTTTTGTTTCTCTGTACAAAGTGAAGTCATGGGTAAGAAGTAGTGTAGGCACGTTTTTGAGGAACACAAGTGCAGGCACATAAATGTTGAGGAAGTTGATTAGAAAGCAAAGCAAAATCAAGGGGGAATATGAATGAAGCAAATCATAACACCAGGATTGGCATCGCTTGGTTGGGTAGTGCTGCCAGGAGCAGTGTATCCTGCTCAGAAGCCTCTGGGAGATGTAAAGGCTGCTGGTGGTGATATTTGGAGATGCCCAAGCACCTGCAGTCTCTCTGCAGTCTGATGGTGGACTTACCATTCTCACTCTTCTCTCTGTGGCATCCAATGCAAGAGCTTTCTAAGAGCAGGGCTGTTTTATGTTCCCTGAGCTCTGCATTAGAAGGAACCAGAGCCATGTCTATGCCAGGGAGGCTTCTACAGGGATGTAGAGCTGGTAGCTGCAACTGCTGGAGGGCATTGTAAATATATCAAGCTACAAATACCCCAAGCTGTGTTGTCTGTCTCCCAGCAGACACTTCTCATACAAGCTTCTCTGCTTAACTGTTCCATTTGCACCCTCTAATTTGCTCCTTGGGCTTCTTCTTCAATTTTCATGCTGCTGCCTGAAATTGAACTCAAGTCAGCTTCTCCCAGGTCCATTGTCTTCTTCTGGTAAAAGCAAGGATGCACCTATCAATCTCGTTTTTATTGATGCCTCAGAGGGCTTATCTGGAACAGACACTAGACAGAGCAAAAGGATAAAATAGGTATTTATTAAAAGGCCTCAATGGATACACCCTGAGCAGTGCCAGAGCGTGGCTGGGCTGCACCCAGGTTGAGCCCCAAAATGGTCACAAAATGGACACCCGGCCACGAGGTCACACACTTTTATAAGTTCTGGTCCATTAGCATATTGGAGTTAATTGTCCAATTATAGCTTCAGGTTATGAAGCTCCATCCTCCTTGTTTTTCTCTCTTCACTTTACCATTGTTTTTGCTCTTGGGCTTGAAACTTGTATCAGTTGTCCTTGGTCCCAAGCTAGAAAAGGAATTGTTTTGTCTCACCTACTCTGTGAAGAGAGCTCACCAACACTTAATACGAAACCCAGAACTACACACTAAAACAGCACAGAATCTGAAAAATATAAAAGCTAAAATTGAAGGCATCATTATAACAGTGTTCTTGTTGCTGGAGAGGAACTCAAGCCAGCTGTGTCTTGCGTCTGGTCCGGTCCCACACAGTCGCACAGCTTCTTGATACTGGAGATAACTCTCAATCCCAACAATTTTACTTTAGGAGACCTCTGGAATACTGACAGAGACACTGTATTAGAAATCAGTGCTTGCTACTCATTGATGTTGTTTGTTTTAGCTCTGCTAGGACGAAATCATTGTTCATGGTGCTAGAGCTGACTGCTGTATGCCATTAGCAGTGAGAATTCCTACCAAGCAGTCATGGTCAGAGCGCTCCCAGGATGAGAGTGCCTGATGTCACTTCAGGACAGGAGCAATATCTGTACTGACAATCCAGGTTGTAGCTGTCAGGCTGTTCTGCATCTACAGTCCATGAGTGAGGAACCCAGTAATTCTGGGCAGCAGTGGTAGGTTTGTGTTAAGAGAGTGTCTGACATTTAGACATGGCATTACATTTGAGAAGACACCACTCTTAAGGTCATTGAGATAACTGGGGAAACCTGTACTTCTCAGCATGTGTTACTACAGTGTTTCTTTCATAGGGCTGCATTTGTACCTTTGCAGATCCAGGATGCTAGAAACCACGTGAACCAAGCCATTTACCTGCTTATGAACAGAGATGTGAACTACCAGTTCAAAACAGGCTTGGAGGTGCTCAAGGTGAGGAGAAAGCCCCTGCTGCTTGGGTAGGAACATGCATTTTTCTTCCCTCCATTTGTTGTTTCAAACACAGTTAATGCACTTTACTGTCTGAGTCTCTTAGTGGAAACAGACTTCACAGTTGTACCTGTATGTACTCATGTCAAGAAGTGTCCATGTGACCTCATGTTTTATATGAATCTATACAGTTTTAGCATTAGTAATAGGGCTGTACATCCTGGTGAACAGTAATCTGAGCAGTCAATGCCCTGTTACACAGCAGTGATAATCTGGGAAAATATTCCTTGATCTTCCATGGATAATGTTGTTACATAACTTAGTATCTTTGTTGATCAGTGCTGCTGGCCAGAGCAGCAGTGAGGCAGCGATCAGTAAACAGAAGATGACAGTACTTGTGATTTATTGAAAATCTGAAAGTGACTTCTTTCTTGCCAGTAGTATTTTCTGGGGTCTGATACAGAGCAGATGCTGCATGGCAGTGAAGCCCAACCTTCTGCTTGGAAATGCTCTCAGAAGGCACCAGAATTCTGGCTTGCTCATTAGAATCCATCACAACATCAAACATGAGA
The DNA here is from genome assembly GCA_013390105.1 of Tichodroma muraria. Classification (NCBI taxonomy): domain Eukaryota; kingdom Metazoa; phylum Chordata; class Aves; order Passeriformes; family Sittidae; genus Tichodroma; species Tichodroma muraria. The sequence continues at coordinate 13,042 of WAAG01067691.1, forward strand.
AAACAAAACCTTTTTAGCTTCCATATGGGCAAGGGCTGCTCATAGGAAGACGCTAAGTAATAAAACTATTTCCTTTTACTTTCAAATGAAAGTAAGGGGAGATGTTAGTCATAATACAAAGTCGCTTCATCTTAGCAGTCATGAGCTCTGTAACAGACATGTCGCTTCCTCCTTTTTTTCTGGAAGTCCACCTGAATAGAGCCTTTGAACTGTGGTTTCTGGCAGGATTGGTCTCACAATGAGCTGGCTCTTTTTTCTGCCTCACTCGTAGCTGGTTATGAACAGAGGGAGCCCATTTAGCAGTTGTACCTGTGATGTGGGAGTGGAGAGACTGAGAATGCAGCTTGTTTTTTCCTTAATGTCTGTTCTTCTGAAGAGCTGATGATGAGTTTGTTGATGCCTCTGTGGCATCAGTAATTGATCTTATGTTGGCTTGGTATTCTTGTCATGAATAGCTGTTCTCTCATCAGTTGCTGGTATTGAACACTCCTGACCTGTCTCATAAGTCTCTGATGGTGGTAACAGTTAAACTGCATTTATGTAGGAGCCACCCCTTCCCAATAAGTTCCTGAATTCCTGGGAGGGTGAGGGGTAGTGGCAATTGTTGTTTTAGTACTTGCAGAAGGCTGTAGGATTCTTCAGCACACTGGTCAGAGCTGTCGAGGAATCACACTCAGCAGTGGTTCTGTACATTATCTTGTAGCTTATGGATGCTGTGATGTTGCAGCTCTCCAGAGCTCGAAATCGGCTGACCACTCCTGCCACTCTGACACTACCAGAAATTGCCTCCAGTGGTCTCACAGTAAGTATGTGGTGGTCTAGATCTCTATACAGGTCTGGTAGCATTGCAAGTTTGGATACTGGGCTGGATCCTGGTGGAAGTGGGTTTCTTAAGTGTCGTCTGAGGCAGAACTGAAGCAAGTGCAAATCCTGAGTGGTTTTGGCTGTTCTGTATCTTCCTGTGTGAATGCAGATGACTTGGGCATGAGGACTCTGATTCTCTGAGAGTAAGTTCTGTTCTCTGCCCAAGAGTCTTGTCCAGGGATGATTTGGCTTTGTGAACACTTCTCCATCCTCTCTTGTCACTGTCATGCACATACAATTTGATTAAGGGCAGCGAGAGCAGCAATCATTGCCTGCAGCTGCTCAGTCTTTGTTTCTCTCCTAATGTCTTTTCTGCCATGGGGTAATTGCAGTGTGACTTGGGAAAAGGGAATTATTTCCCAGCATTAGAAATTATGACCTTTTCACTGACAAAGAAACTAATTTTCTTGCCAGAAAATGTTCACTCCTGTGCTGCCTCCAGACATCCTTGTGAATTTCTATATTAACCTGAACAAGCTGTGCCTCACTGTCTACCAGCTCCACGTGCTGCAGCCCAGCACAACCAAGGTGATGCCTGCCATCTTGTGAGCCTTGTTTAGTTTCCTCTCCTTATGTCCCACTGTGAGAAGAGGATCACACTGCTACCTGGTGCAATGTTATGTCCATAAGATAGTGCAGAAATGAGTTCAGCTGGTGCTAAGTGTTTGTGTTTAGGTTTGCTGCACGCAGAACACTGCCTCTAAATAGTAGTTTGGGGCATGGCTGCTTAGCCTAGAAGAACATACCAGGGCTCTGGAGTAAGCCATTTTTTACCAAATACTTTAAATACAGTTTGATAATTTTGTGTAATTTTGGAAGGGCATATTTACATTAATCCAGTTTACATCAGAGTAGCATCTTGGGTTTCCTAATGGAGTTTTGATGGATACTTTTCTGCTTTACCTGTTGCATGGGTCAACTTGATGTACTGTAAAAACAGTGTTAAACTCTTAAGCTATATGAAATGCAGTCCTTCCATATGGAAGATTTTCCTAAAAAACTATATTTTGTTTTTCTTCTGGATCTTCTCATCTTATTGCTGTAGTGATAAAATTTGTAGCTATAGTGAACTCAGCCGATGTGTAGAATTTCTTTCATGAAGGAGCAGAAAGGGTTCTAATGAAAGGGATTCCATGTTGATGGAGTCAGGCAAATAGAGCATGGGTGTTTCTTGATGTCAGGCTACTGAAAGTGTAAACCTTAAATGTCTTTCTTCTAAGTGGTTTGTTTACCACATCAAAATCCTAATGACCTTTTCCTTCTCTAGAACTTCAAGCCTGCTGGAGGGTCTGTTTTGCACAGTCCTGGGGCCATGTTGTAAGTACAGTCCCTACAAGGGGAGCGTACCTGGATAACAGGTGTCGGTATATCTTGAGGGTGAAATTCAGACAGCTGTGTGCAGTTTCCATTATAACATCTCCGAAGTGGAGAAGCTGGGCTGAGTCACTTGCTGTGCCTGTGAATGCTCTGTTGTGTCTCTTTAATGACTTGGTCTTAAAGGCCAAAATACGTGAATTTCCAGGATTCAGCCCATCCAGACAGTGCTGTGATTTTATCTAGACATGAGAGTTTACAACGAAAATTAGTGTTTGGTTATTGGCATTGCCATCTGCATTCCCTGCCTCTGTGCCTGTCTGGAATGAAGAGAAGTTTGTACCTTCACCCTTTCGCTTAACTGTTAATCTGGTCAGAGGTGAACTTGAGTGTTTGTATTCTGTAACTTTGCCAGGTGCTGATTTAAATGTGATAGAAATGAACATAATCTCTCCTATGGAAATGTAGGTAGTTGCATTCTATGCTGTTGTGTGTGAAGCTGTGCTCTTTTTCCCCCCCTCCAGTGAGTTTGGCAGTCAGCGATATGAAGTCAGCCATGTCCATAAAGTGGAATGTGTTGTCCCATGGTTAAATGATGCCCTTGTCTTCTTCACAGTTTCACTGCAGCTTTGCCAGCAGCTGAAGGACAAGGTAATGGCCTTGAAAAAGGGGCTTTGTTTTTAACTCTGGATTTTGAGAGGACCTCAAGATCTGATGTGATGTTATTCTGTTCAGCTGAATATAAGGGATGAGTCAGTGTTCTGGAGCCAGGGAGCTGGCTAGCAAACAGCCATAGGAGAAGTATAGTGGTGTGGCAGATGTCTGCTGAGCTGGTGACTAGATGGAAAGGAGCAAGTAGACACTTCTGTGTTCTCAATCATGAGGTGGATGAGAGGAAACAAGCAACCTAGATTCCAATAGATCAATGCTCAGTTCCAACTCTGCAACTGCCCCCTTGAGCAAGTAACTTTGTGCTCATTGAGTGACAACAACAGCAAACCTGCCTTTCAGTAGTGTGGTTCTGAAGTATGTAATGCTGTGAAACTAAGTCCTCCCTCACACACTGTGTGCTTTTTTTTTGTTGTTATCCAAGGGGTATAGGAACTTACCTGCTTTTGTTCTTGCTTTCCAGATCTCCGTTTTCTCCAGTTACTGGAACTACAGGCCATATTAATTCTCTGTGGAATGGTCTAAGCCTTTACAGTACTTCCAGTGTCTCTCTCTGTTCTCTCATGCCAGCTGAGTCCAGGTCAGCTTGAGGAGTGCTGAGGGTCACTGCCAGATGCCCTGTGCAGGGCAGGGTCAGTGTACCCAGAGACACAGCTTTAGTAGCCTTGTCTGGGATTGCTGCATAAGTAGGGCACCGAATAGTCTTTTACAGCAGTTTCCATTGGTCCCTCCTGCGCATTGTGTGGCTCACACTTCCCAAGCCCCTGATGAGTTACACAGGTCTGTTAAAAGAGTTAAGTGCTCTGGACCACCCTCACTAACTAGATCTGTGCATTATGCTGTAACTAACTCCTTGACTGTGAAGTGGCTGGGAAGGGGGGAAAACAGACTAGCTTACTCTTAAAAGGTAGGGCCTGGTTGCTCCATGTAGTGAAATATGTTTCTCTTACCTGGTCCAGTTGTGCTTAAAACTAACCCTGAGGACTCCCTCCTCTACCTGTTCTGCCCATCCCCATGTTACTGATTCCCCTTTGGGGATGCTCTTACTTGCTGCTGTTTGAATTCTTTCCCCCCTCATCCAGAATGAATGTGATAATTGTATTTTCCTAAGCCCTAGCTGGGCCAGTTGGTCTTTTACAGGTTTAGTATCTTGTTTTCACTGCCAGCCTTTGGAGTTGCCTTGGTGTACCTTGTGCAGTCTTTCATCTTGTCATTAAACACAGAGTACCACATTGCTACTCTGATTTGCTACCCATGGATGCTACAATGTGTAACTCATCCCTTTAGCCACTGCTAACTGTGAAATAAAGATCCTCATACCTTCATTGCTCATGTGGGCTGTGAAAGAATGAATATCTGAGATTCTGTGCTCTCTTACAAGTGAGTGGCTGTTCTTGGTTATGCATGCTGGCTTGTCTTTTGCTTTACTAGGGAGGACAGTAGTGGAGGGCACTCCTAGCTGGGCAGCTCTTCAAAGGCTGAGCCTGTTTGCATAGTCTCAGCCCAATGCTCTCTGATACTTGAATACTACCTGAAGCAGTTTTCCTGACATGCCTTGACAGTCATGTTTGGAAGAGGCTGTAGGCACTCAGACTGGGGTGGGTTGGCTCATAGAGTCATTGAGAACATCTCTGGCAGAGTGTGAAGTCTCCAGGTCCCTGATAATATATAATAATTTATTATTGTATTATATTAATCGTTATAATATAATTGTATTATATTAATTTATTTACTTATGTCTATTTTTT
>WAAG01067727.1:319-11553 GCA_013390105.1 Tichodroma muraria
GGCATTTCCAGTTACAGACAACTAGTGCTTGAGAATGTTAATTTATAATTCTTTCATTTAGGATTTTCTTTAAGGTGACCAATCAACTGAACAGCTGCTTCCCCATGGAAACTTCACATAGAAGCTGTTAAGCTTTCTATAACATAATTTATTTACTGTATTCTGTTTCAGGATTATGTATGAGATCAAGGTCACTCTCAGGTGCATTGATTTATTTCATATAAGTAAATCTGTGTAACTGTTCATGTCATTATTGTTCATCCCACATTTTTTCATGAAATCCAATGAGGACACATAAATGGTTTTACAGTGTGAGGTTTTCTGGACTGCTGCTGGTTTTTACAGTGCAGAATTTATCCTGTACAGAAAACTGTATTACTCACCTTGTGTTGTCCTTCTGTGGGGCAAAGCTGGCACTGATAAAATCTACAGTAGGCAGTGATGTGTTCTGTGTGCATGTGTTGTCATGCTCCTGTGGGAGGACAGTCACTGCCTTCCCTGTGTATTTGAATAAAATTAATGAGTAAAGTGTAATAAAATGTGATAAAAATCAAGGTTAGCATTTTGGATTTGAGTGGAAGAGGCTATTTACAGTGCTTAGTTGTCACATCCACCCTGACATTTTCTGTTAACTTAATGTGTAATTATTAAATAGCTATGCACTCTATCCTAAATTCTTATTTAGGACAAATACTTTCACTATGCTTATTGCTAGAAAATTTAATATATTTCAGTTTTTTACTATTGGTTTTCCCTAACAAGGAGATATAAAGTATAACAAAGACAAGATGTGGAAGCTGGTAGTTCTAATTAAAAATGCTACATATCAATAGTATTTTTTTTTCCAATTGAGACAAAAGCATTTGTTACCCTTCTGGTGATTATGACTTGTATAAGAACTTGAAATACATCAGTAACTACATTTTTCCAATTATATGAGCTTTTTTTGCACTTCTACTGCCCATGTAATTATAACATGCAGCAATGAGGAATGTCTCTAAGTCCTAAATTAATGTTAGGCTGAGCCTGTGCAATAAATCCCATAGTGGATGGCTCATAGCAATATTTCTTTATATTGAAAGCCCAGTTGTCCTGTATTTCATCCCAGCAAGTGTGCATCACTTTGTTCAGTGACAGCTTGTGCCAAAATGAATTAATCAGGTCTCTGTTTCTGAGAGAAGTTGGCATGGTGCAAGATGTAAGTTGTGGTACAAACAGCTGCTTCTGCAGGGAAAGCCCCTTAAAACTGCCCTTGAAGAGAAGGATTGCCCAAATTGTTTTTCCAAACAAAAATGGCAGCATTTCCTCAGTGTTCAGAGATCCCAGATTTGCTGCATGAAGGCAAGACCATTTCCCCATAAATTCAGGAGTGGCTACTCCTGGAACACAGCTACTATGGAAAGGTAATTCATGACTAAGTCCCGATTCTGAAAGAGATTTAGTACCTTCCACAAGTTAAAGGGAAATTACACCTGGCCAAAGACCTCACTGAACAGATTCATTTCCTCACAGAAAATATGAAATGAAAACCTGTTGACTTACTAATAGATTTTCTTGTCTCTTATGTGTGAGGTAGACGTGTTACTGTCTGGGTGCTCATCTGTGTTAGCTCTCAAAAACACTACTTAATTACCTATTTGAACAGGGAAGAAAATACAGAGAATTAAATGCATTACATAAATAGTTAAAGGGGAAAAAATAGGTCAAATTTATACCAAGCAGTCTTGAGATCATCCTTTTTAAAGTATTTGTTTTGTAGAAATCTATGTTATGTGAATCTCTGAACATCAAGAATACAGGCAAATATAATTGCAAAGCAGGGTAGAAGGAAGATTTGTTAATACTGATGAGGTTTCTGGTTTCCCAGCCTTCTTCCTGTTTGCAGAGATGCAAGAAACAATTGAGGCAGATAAAAAAATTGTAAGTCAGAAGTAATGAATTGCAGACTGTAAGAAGCAACTGTATGCAGATTGTTCAGTGCAGCCCTACAGTTTTAGAACAGATACATTACTGCATGATACTGTACACACTTTATCTAGTAAATGCCACATACATCTCAGCCCCCGAAATTTTCATCAAATCAGAAAGTGCAAAGTATAGAAATAGAGACATGATCCCTCCTCTTCTCCCTCCTGCTTTCTCCCCCACTGTATCTACAGCCTGTAACAAGTACAGCTGCTTGTACTTCAGAATCCCCAGACAACAGAGTCCTTGGCCTCACTCATGGGCAGAATTTTATCAGAACTATTATTATTAGGTGTAAAGCTCCTAGCCCATTCTTTCTTTTTAACCACCAGTTACATGGTTTTGCTAATAAAGCTCAATTCTTAGGAATTGTGCAGTCAGAGCATAACAGCTGTCCTATCTGCTTCACCACTCATGGATAAAGAGTCAAACTATAGGTACCTTTCTACTGTCTGTCCATCCATCCCCTCCTGTCGTTCTTCCCGGTGCTGTGTCTTTAGTAAGTTTGTTCTTTAAAGGGTATTACAGAGGTACAGATGTTACAAATAAGGGACACCTCCTCAACGCAGAATTCTAAGTTCTCCCTGCACCTTGGCTCCACATGCAACCTAAAGATCTCATCCTCATGTTTTGGAAAAGGTTATGTTTAATATTGTTCTTGCTGCAAAAAGCAATGTCTTAAGTCAGTGCAGAATGGCTAATTCTGCTGTAGATAAAGCCTAGGAATTACTTGCTACCATCAGCTCTGGCCATTGGGGCATTAAGTTAAAGACAAGCTTTATCCAAATGGCACCTTGTGATCATGTAATGAACACCCTGGTGACTAGGACACCCTTTGGCTCTCTCTCCGGTGCCTTTTTTCACAGTAGACTGAGAATAGTCTGGTGACTGGTCTCATGAGGCTGATCAAGTGCATGGGGGACAGGGAAACTGAGACTACAGTTTTCAACTCATGCCTACTTTCTTGCAAGAGCAACAAGACAATGTGGGAGAAAGACAAAACCTGTCTGTAGCCAGATCTCTCTCCTACTCTGACATCCCCCACACCAGTGCAGTTTGTCTAGATGAAAGATCAGGCCAATCAAGTAAGTTTTATCAAGAATTTTAATGGACAATGATGCTATATTAAATTAGTATTATTGTCTTAGCAAATAATAGCCTCACGATATTTTTTATCATGAAGTTTGTGATGCACATGCTATCTTAATCTCAGTGATCTTTCCACAGGTAACTTGTTAAATACTTCTGTTCTGAACTGACTGACAGACTACTTTCCTGTGTTTTTATATAGCATTTTGCACATGATAGAGGCTGCCATACTTATGTTATAAAAGTGATAATTCTAAGAGGAAGTGAAAGGCTGGGACATTTAGAGCCTGATTCAGAAGCCATACAAACTAGAGGAAGGCATTATGATTTACTTCAGTTGAGATTAGATTAGGCTCTTAACCCATTAGAAAATAATTCCTTCTTGCTGTTTAGAGCATTCACATATTCTGACAGCTAGCAAAGGGGAGTAAGCTCTCCATATATCTTGTAGTGGAAGTGAAAAATTTCCTATTCTGCTCTTCCATAGTATACATATTAATGGTAATGCTTAGAGACCTCCCTGTATAATCCAGAAGTTACTTCTTTTTGTACCACAGCCTTGTTTCTTCATGAAACTGCCAGTTTGGGTACATGTTCTTAGCAACCTTACTTGGTATATAAGCATCATACGGAGTTGGAAAGAAGCTAAAAATGCCAGCTCATTCTATATAGGCTTTTCTCTGACAGCTGCTTATCTGCCTTTCTCAGTGGAGATTTATTGGGTTCTTTTCTCATTTCCCAAGCTGTACATTTCTTGTTATCTATGCAGTCTTACTTGTATTGATGGCAAGACTCCTAGCTGAATTTCAGTTATGTGGTCTTTCACATAAAACCAGATCCCTCTTTATCTCAGCCTCAACTCCAGAACATGAGCATTTTATCACTTTTTGTTTAAAAGATCTTATACATGCTATAAATTCTGTAAACTCATCTGCTATCTTCTAAGAATGTAGAGTTCTCTTGCAGGGATCTGCTAAGAAAGGCTAAGTACAAAAATAAGAAACAGCTTAATTGTACAGTTATGTTCTCTCAGGAGATATGATTAATTTCATTCAGATCTACAGGAGAAAATCAGACACTTTAAAATAAAACATACTGGAAAGAAGTCAGATTCAGTTTTCTTCAAAAAATGGCATAACCTTTTTCATTACCATATGGAAAACAGCAGAATCCTAGAACACAACTGATGTTGATAATGGCACACTACTGGCTAATCATTTTTATGAAGGTCACCCTGATTCATGCAGCTAGGCAGCATCTTACCATGATTTTTCTGTTATCATTGTACTAGATCCCACCAAATGCAAATACCACCTACTGAGCTGTTTCCCAAGAAATAACAGGAAATCGAGACCAGAGTCCTTAAATTGTTGCTTGAAAAAATTGAGTGTTTTGCTTGCAGAGAATTCAAAGTCAAGGCTTTGATTGTACAATAGGAGTGTTTTACCTTTAGATCTGTCCTCTCTGAGGTACGCCACAGTCTTAGAAAACTATAGCATTTTTACTTTAGAAGTCCTCGATAGTGCTGGTTTTTCTCCAAGGCTCTGCACACAATTATTGCATCAGCTAGAAACTAGAGTGTATGTATGCCAGCATATACTTCCTTAGTAATATTGAGTTCTTACTAGCAATTAATCATGAATGTTCTTAAGAAGCTGTTAAACAATATTATTCTAACTTCTTATTTTACAGCTGGCCTAAATGGAATCAGAATGATGAGGAAATTTTTCTACATCATCAGGAAAAAGACATTTGAGAGTTGATACAAAACCCATGAGTTCTCAGGCTAGGCTCCTCCTAGGCTTCATGATCTGGGACAAATAGCACTGACCCCAAACCCAGGACTTGCCTCAGCTGTTTGTAGATCCCTGGTCTACTTAATACTTTTTCAATTCTTGGAATAATTGTCTTTCTTTTTCTAGTAGGGAAAGAAAAGTACACTGGTAGAATCCACAAATATGCTTTACGGTGGATTCTTTTGGTTTTGTTTTACTTTTTCCTTCTTGGGCTTTTCCCAACCTACTCCAAATCCCCATGGGTTTCACACTTCCCGGGACTGCTCCTCTGGCTGCTCGGGTGGAGACCCACAGTTCATTCAGGTTCCTTTCAGCAGCAGCCAGCAGCACACCCCTGTTCTGCACCAGGCTGTGACCCTGCCATGCTCAGTTCACACCCTTCCTCTTGGAGAGTTTGAAGATGAGAGACAAAATTGCACTGCAGGCCTCGGAGTAGGAATTCTAAATTAATTGTGGTGTGCAGGTCTATTCTGTTAATAGCATGAGATGCTATAAATGCCTATTTACCAGCATAGAAAAACTGTCTGCTGTTTTACTGTGTAATTGGGTTTCATGATTTATTTTGTGCTGTATGAAATACTAAGCTGGGTTCAGCTCTGACTTACACTCTAATAAACCTAGAGTAATTTGTTCGACTGCAATGGAATTACTAAGGAGTTTTATAGAGTTATAAAATCAACTGAAGAGTCTGCTGTAAGCATATTGCATATGAAAAGGAAGACAAAGCTACATTCGGCTTTGAGGACCTTTACCTGATTTTAGTATATCTAAGTAGAACATTCTCTTCTTCTCTAAGTTGGATTCTTTAATTTCAAACAGAATTTGGTAGCAGTAATTACTACATTTTAATTACACACTGAAGTATCCTTGGAATCCAGAAAAAATTACTTGCCAATACTGAGTCTAGTAGTGTTGTATGTCTTGTTGCTGATAAAAACATTTCTGCTGCTATTTTAGAGTCTCAGATCCACTAGTAGCATTTGACTGGAAGTATTGAAGTCTTGAGCAGTAAATTCATCACTGTTCTTTTGTCTGAAATCAGAAACACATTATTTTTCTTGTATTAATAAGACATAAGAGGAATATGACTAATAAGCAAATTTTATTGAAATTAAATTGTGGTCTTGAATCTGGCTTGCATTTGACTGCTATCTTAGCATAGCATTAGGGAGATTGCAATACCTACACACTTACCTTTCCCTTCAAATATTCTGCCAAGCTCCTGACTCTAGACAAAAGAAATCATGGAAGAGATTAGGCCTTGTTGGCATTGATATCCTGTGGTCCACACATTGAACATATTATGAAGAGTCTACCAAAAATAACCCTAGATCTCTATTTGGATACATTTTAAAATGGTATTTGTTTGCTAAAATAAACTAGTTGCATTAAAGGGCCAATACACTGCTGCATCAGTTGTCATCAGCCAAAAAAAACTGCTGGCAACAGTTTTATCCAAAAAGATCAACTCTACCTATTTTCAGTCCTTGAAGGGGCTTAAAAGATAGTGTTCTCCTAGTTTACTGTTTACATAGTTATTATTTTAGCAATTATTCTAAAGGAATAACTTATGAAACAGTACCCTCAATGCTTACCCTTAGGGCTAAGGATAGCTGCCAGCATTTTAAGATGAACTGACTACAGGACAATTCTGTTTATCTCTGAAGCTAGCATAACTAATTCAAGATTGTTTTTTTCTTTATAAAGCTTTTCTTTATAAAACTTTTAAGATTATATTGATTGGTGTTAACCAGTAAGCAAATAAAACAAAACTGCACTTCTGGCAATCAGCCTTATAGTTCCTAAAGGAATTAATAAAGGAAAGGGAAGTTTCAGTAAAAGACAGAAAAGACAGAGCAATCCCAAAAATTATCTTTCAAATTATTAAAACATTAATCTCAAAATAAAGTATTGATGTGTAATGTCCCTTGTAGACAAATGCACAGAAGACATGGGAAAAGCAGCAAACAATAGTAGTGCACTATAATCACATGAAGGTTATTTTCCTTGAGAAATAAAATAAATGAAACACTACTATGAGTTGTATTACAGGGTTATGGTCTGTAGTCATGCAGTCAGAGACCTGACAGGGGCAGTGACTAAAAAGCATACATAAACCAGACTGAGCATAAAAAGTAGAGTCAAGTGTTAAAACTGAATGACAGCATTGCATGGAAAGTTTTAATCTTGCAGTGTTCAGACAGAAAAAGAAAAGGTAAAGTCCCAGTTTATGTAAGTGGCAGTATTTTTCCTAGTGTCTACGTAGATAATGTCATTTCCACTAACTCAGGGTTTGCCATTGCTTTTTGAATATTTTCTTTCTTTTTTTTTCCACATGTGACCAGGATATTTTTTTCCTTTGGAGTTCTACTTCTGCAGTTTTTTCCTTGCACATGTTTGTAATACTCTGTCACACCATAATTTCCTTGCAGCAGCCAGTTTGCTATCACAGACCATTATGGTTTCAGGTGAAAGAATAAGCAGCAGGAGCAAATGAGCGCCTCACCACAAAAATCTTGCAAAAAGGATCTAATTAAAAAAAACAGAGGAAAATAGAAATAGAACACATAGAAAAAACAGTGCCCCCCACCCCTCAACTTGGGCTAATGTAGATTAGTTAATCTTTTTTTAATTAGGAAAAACAAGAAAGTTATCTGTAAAGCACTGTCTAATCTAAGCAATATTTTGGTCAAAAAAAATGCAGGACTGTAGACAAATGCAATAACAATGAAGTAATTAAAGTAAAATGGCAGTATGTCACTTAAATGATTTGATCATTACACAAGTAAAAAGAATTTTAAAATAAATACTATATTTTTCCCATGTCACCCAAATTTGCTGTCTTGGCAATTTGGTTTATGTAAATCAGGGACCTTGATCATGCAGATAATCCTTTCCCTCCCTGACTTGCAGCATTTCTACCAATGCAAATATTTACACCAATAAACTTTTGCAGAACATGAACTGGGGAAAAGATAATTCAGGTATCCCATTGCAAGACAAAACTAGAATATCTCAAAGTATAAATCTGATACTTAAAGCCCAAAAGCTTATTTTTAAGAAATGCCATCAATTTGTTTTCTAGCTGATCATCTGAGAAATGGGTGTATTTTTTAAGGCTAAATATTTTCCAATATCTCTTTCTATTATGGCACGGCCCTTTTTTCCTGACTTAGATTTTTTTTCTTGTTAACATTTTGTTACTTAATGATTTGGTTTAGGGCTTGGTGAATTAAGGATTAAAACTCAAGGGAAAGTGATGCAAAAGGTTTGGGAAAAACAAATTGAAACTACTCTAAGTTCTACATTGTAAAGATCCAACAATCCTGCACATTAAAAAAAGTTTGGTTGTTGACTTTTGGCAAGGTTGAACAACAGGAAGATTTAACAAGATTGTTCATAGAGGGAATGTGAACAGTCACAGTAAACTGATAATCCACTTAAACCCCTTTTTTTGCATAAAACTCCTTGGAGCAACTCAGGATAGAAAAAGGGGCTGTACTAATTCTTAGAGACAGTTGTGTTGAATTGGGCTAAAAAACATTGTGAAGTAATAACTCATTCTGTAATAATTCTTACTGTACGTTTTACAGGGTAAAAAATCCGTTTTAAAATCTAATTCTAAGATTCTAATTCTAATTTTTTAGAATCTAATTCTGGCATCTTTAGACAGTATTACATGTACTTTAAAAAAAGCTATACGACACATTGCCCTTTGTGAGCTGCAGTGAAGCATTTTTAAGCAGAAATGTGAATGCTCTCAGTAAACTGTTCAATCACTGTTCTCTTAGGAATAGCAAATATTTATTTAAAAAGGTCACAGGGAAAAAAATTCAACACAGCTTCTGGGAGGCTTGGAAGCACGTTAAGTGTGGGAGTTCATAGAGCTGCTGAACTGCAAGGTAATAGTTGGATGGAGAACAAGATGCAGCAACATGCTGCGGGCTTGTTTTGACTGTAAATGATTTGGAGTTGGATGAGTATTCCTGTGTGCAAAATCTGTTCCTTAGCAACAGAGGAGTAGTGAGAACCGAGTTGGTGAAACGCACACGAAGCATTCTGAGTCAGGACTAGGCTTTCTGCCTGGGGATGCAGCAGAGTGTCACAGCAGTGCTGCCAGTGGGTGGGCAGGACCTTCAGGGTTTTCCTCCTACAGCTGGCACAGGATTCTTTGTGGCCCTGCACTAATGAGCTGAGTTAATCCTCTTGGGCAAACAAGGCAGCACCAGGAGATCCTAATTATAGCACTCACCCAGATCTGTTCTTCACTCAGCTGCCTGGGGCAGAGAAGCAGCCACGCAGGGTGAGCTCCAGCATGGGAAAGAGGGAGAGCAGCACGGGAAAGAGGGAGAGCACCAAACTCAGTTATGGCATCTCCTTCACAAGTCTACCAGCATATGTAGTCCCGTGACCAGTCAAAGTCCAGTCAAAGGCTGGCTCTTCCAGCATGCCAACTTCTGAAATTCATTTGTACCTAACTTTTTGAGTATACTATAAAGACAGACATTTCTTGGAGTGAGATTTGTTTCTGAATCTTCCTGCTTTACTTTTGCTGTCTGTACAGCAGAAGCTGGTTATTTGCTTACCTAACAAAAACATTGTGTGGATAAGAGTTTTGTCATGTATTTGAAGTGAAAGACTGTACAGCAGTTTTTAACAAATGAGAGATATTTGAATTTGAAGGATATGTGACTTAGATTTTTTGTAAAATATTGTCACACAGTAGTTTTCAGTAGAGTTCTGCCAAATTTTGTCCAGGTAAGGAACTTAGCTTGTAACTATGTTTTTGGTGTTTTAACACTTGCTTCCAAACACTCACCCAACTCTACCTTTCTACTTTGTTTACATATTTTACATGTAGTTCATCAGCATCAAGACACAGGGTTGAGCTTGACATGTGATTCTTATCTGAATTTGTCATTTTTGTTTGTTTATTTAAGTTGCATGATAGTAATTTGAGGACCTCAGTCAGTCCATCTGATCCAGAATCAGTGATTCAATTTCATTTTGCACACCTTTTTTGAGTCACAGATGAGTTAAATACAAAATCATGTGTTTGCATAAATTTTCTAGTAAAAAATACCAGAGGAGGATATATAAAGCAGAATGCTTGGATATTCCAGCCCAAATTACTTTCTATTCTCTGCTGATTTGGTAGATGTAAGCACCAAGTCTAAAAAGCTGACTATATTGTTTCACTATATTTTGATGTAGGAATTCCTTTTGTTTCAGCATTAGAGCTACATCTGTTATGACATAAAGGATATGAGAAATTTTTCTGTTTGTCCTTTTTTTAATAGCTGTTCCTTGTCACAGCATCCTACCTTGTATTTAGCTGTTTAATAGATTACAATTTCTCCTCTTTCGATATGAAATAGACATGCCTGCAGCAAAAGAGTTTTCTGATATCCTGTTCCTGTCCAAGGTGGAAACAGTCATGGCAATGAATTTATCCTGCAAAACTCTTACTACTTTGGTAATAATTTTAAGTTAAGACCTGCCAAGAACTACCCTTCCTTCAGCTCCATTCAGCACATTTTCTGAAGTCCCTATATGCAATACTTAGAATCTTGGTTTTTATATATAGTATAAGGGGTATATATAGTTTATGAATAGAATTAACAAGAATTGGAAGATTTAGAAGTTTCTTTTTGCAGAGCTCTGGAACACTTTACAGTGGAAGATCATATTATAAATGTGTACCAGCCTTGGGTTTCACGCTGAATACGTTGCAGAATGACGAAAACTTGGTAGCTTGACCTGCATATATGATGGGGAGAGAGAGGAGGGATGTAGAGTGATGAATAACAAGGAAAAGAGGAGATTTGCTTTGGGGCCATGAAGAAATTGAGGAAAGGTTTGGGGTTTTTTTTCTTATATTGCAAAACTTTAGTGATTCCTTCCTCCCTCCCCCACAAGGTTTTGTTTTCATCCAGATTTTCGAGCTGATTCCAGTGGTAGCTTACATGGAAATCTCTCCTTTTGGAAGCCCTGGAATTTAGTTCATTGAATGTTGTCTATTGCTTATTGCTTACAGCTGGGGAAGGAAGCAGTATTGATGATTACTGTAATAGATGGCCTATTTTTCCTTTATTCCTACACTGTTGCATAAAATCTGATTTGTTATATAGGAAGAGTTCCATACAAAGGTTATGATGTGTTATTTACAGCCCTTCAGAACGCTGTAGTCTTTCACAGATGCAAAGTAAATTTTTCTTCTAGGCATACAAAAAGTATCTGATAGTGGTATTAAATTTCAGCTATAGAAGTGCAGAGAACATGCTGTGTGGCAGAGTGAGTGCATGAACAGTTGCCACTGGGAACTAGCACCTCTGTCTGCTTTGTCCATTTTATTCCCTTTTTGTTTTTAAGTAATCCAACAAT
>WAAG01067741.1:0-11165 GCA_013390105.1 Tichodroma muraria
TTTTAAAATGTAAATATATATATTAATAATATAGATTATAAATAAAAATAGATTAATTTGGACTATGAAATAGTGCTGAAAACAGAGTTAATAATGTTTTCATGCTGTTCCTGATAGTGCTATCAGCATAATAGTGCTGAGGTTGGCATGGCTGATGGTTGTAAAACCATGGGGCTGTGGTGTTGTCCCCTGCACCCTCCTTCATTTACAGACTTGTGCCTTCCCCTCATCTGCACTGGTTTTGGCCCCCCATCCTGCAGGTTTGTGTTTGGGAAGGTTGCAGCCTTTCCACCCTAGGACAGCTGTCACTGTTGCTGCCCTTTGTACACCGGGTTGCCACCCCTGGAGATGGTTTAGTTACCAGCGGGGGTTTCCGTGTGGCAGCCCTGGGACTGTCGGTTCAAACCGTGCTCTGTTTACATGGGTGTGTGGAGAACTGCCCCCTCACAGAGGTTTAGCTGGTGGAAACTGGGGGTGGATTTGTCACAAATTACCTCCAGTCACTACACTGAGGGAACCCAAAAGCCCAAATGTTAAATGTAGAGGTATGGGAAGCTGGCTGTAATTCTTGTTTCCCTGAACCTGCCAGGGCTGTTTGCAGGGATGGGTTGAGTTGCTGGTAGAATTAAACAAGAAGTTTCACAGCTCTCATTAAAACAAAGTTAAGGATCTCTGTATTGATAACCTGGTTATCAGTTGTTCTTGGGCAAAATAGCTGTGCTATTTAAATATTGATAAATATCACCCTTGTTTTCTACAGAACTGCCAGCAAAGCCTTCAAATGTTTCTAAGCTGGACAAACATGAGACAGCATAACCTTATGCTTAATAAAGGTTGCCTTAATACACACACGTAGGGCATGGGTTTTTTTTGCCTGGTTTTGTTTGCCCCTCCCTATGTACAGCTGTGACCTATGATAGTGATCAGTATTTGGTTTGGGATCTGCTGGCAAGTTTAGGGTTTGATGTTTCATTTAGGCAAGGCTGAGACACCACCGACAGAACACATTTTCTTTGAAGCTGTCAAAAATTCTTGTGCTTCTTGTGAAGCACTTTGCTGCTTCATTTTGTGTACTTATGTTATTTTTTAAAGTAGCAGCTTTCTTTCCCTTCTAAGACTGGTCAGGGAGAGTTTTAAAAGAGAAATTATTTCTATTTCTACATGTCAGGCAGTAAGCTTTGATTGCTGTTTTGTATTGACAGCTCTCATTTTATATATATCCTACATAGCGTAAATATTCTGCATATCGTAAAATCCAGGATTGTTTCCTTAATTTTAGATGTGCAATGTAGGCAATAAGAAGTTAAAATATTAGGCCTGTATCACAAATCATCCCTTCTTTCTGTGGATCAAGGAGTTTCTCCCACATTAATAGCCTGGACTATCCCATCTCTAGTGAAGGAGGTGGAGGCCTGCAAAAGCAAGTGTGGGGTTTAGGATTTTCAGCTCATTAGGAACTGCAGTGATAGCACAAGGAGTAATGGGTTCAAAGTAAAAGAGGGGAAATTTAGGTTAGAAATACAAGGGAAAAATAATTCTGTTGAGATTGAAAAAGTCCCTGCTTTGCAGTGTAAGTGATAAAGGTAGGATAATCTGTTCCCCTTATTCACTTTTCTTTAAAACCTCCTTAATCCCAATGACTACATGGCAGCTACAGGCAGTATTGGCTTAGTTTAGAAATTCTCTCAAGCATTTCAGTGAGAGGAGAGAGGTTTTGTGCAGGAAGGGTATCAGAAACAAATCCTGGGAAGAACAAATTAGTCAAAAACAGCATCAAGAGAGACTTCCAAAGTAGCAGCATGTTTATTGTAACATCCCACTGTCCCTTCTTGTTCAGCACACTCACATGATATTTAACTTCTTTTAATGAATTTTGTAGTGTCTCCAGTGAGACAGTTTTGTCTTACATTATCCTTGTTTTAAAGCTCAAAGGGAAGCGTTCAGCTTTTTTTTTCTTTGTTATATAGATCTCCTTGAGAGAATAGGTCCAAATAAGATTCTTGCCATGCCTTTAAGATAAAACTGAAAAAGTAAAAAAAAATAAAAATTTAAGAAAAATCTTTACATTCACTGAAAATTCTGATCATAACTTCTACATCCCTTTAAAAATTGGGAAATATAGAGGGAAGTGTCCTGTTGCTGTGGTAGCAGCTTCCACTGAATGGAAATCCTAGAGGCACTAATGTGTATATTTATTAAAGCTGGCAGTTTACCAGGTTGCTGCAGAAGGTTTTTTGCTGTGTGGAGGATGAGCTGGGTTTGTCAGCACCCAGCAGCACTGTATCCATGGCTCAGTTCCTTAGATATAGAATATAGGCTGTCCTGCCTTGTGGGCCTCCTGGAAGAAATGCCTTACAGCTTATGCAATTAAGTTGTATCATTTAAGTGTCAGCATTTTTAAAAAAAGCAAAATTAATGCATGCTGACTTTATGGCACTCATATCCCAGACATGTAAGAAAATTGTGCATTCTGTTTCTAGGATAAATTGCTACAGGAAACATGTTCCTCCTTTTATTCCAATAAAACACATTACATTCCCAGGAAAGGGATAGTAATTTGTGTTATAACACTAACACAGAACAATCATTCAAAACTTCAAATTTAGAAGAGAATTTCAAACTGGAATTATTTAACATGAACTATTTTTAATGGGACACAACTGTCTTTGGTATTAGTCAAATATGCTGCAGTGCTTTTCAGTGCCTCTGTGACAGACAATTACCGCAGGCTGAACTTTTTCTTTCCCAATGTCCTACTGCTGCTAGAAAACCTCCCTGTTGCTTGTTCCCTTTCCTCCCCCTCCTGTTATGGAAATGAATGTTGTAAGAGGTGGGGAAGTGCCTTTTGGACTACAAGTGGTGCCACTGGAGTAAATGAAGAAAATAGAACAAGTGTTCTGTTCTGAGACCATGTTTCTGCTCCAGGTTTAAGACAGAGTTAAATTCCTGTATAGAAAGAGTCTGATTCCAGGAAGGTAGAGCCTGTATAACATCTCAGTGATGTTCTAGCCTGAGCTCAGCTGGAGTGAGAACTTCATGTGCTCCCATATGTGCTCCCTCAAGAAATTCTTCTGACAAGAGAACATGCTGCTGGCTCAATTGTCACAGGCCAAACATTTGGTTTGCTGGTTTTATGCTTCCTTGGCTTACATTCCACTTGGCTTCTCTCAACTTTGCTCTCATGTGGGTTCAGATAGCAGAACCTGACATCTTCAGTTCTGCCCAATTCATCCTGTCTGTGCTGGGGTGTCCCAGGATGGCTGTGACAAGGGCAGGAGTAAGAGCACAGGTCCTTTGCCTTGGCTTATGCCATCTCACTGTGACCACTGGAGTTTGTGATTTTCTTTGTGAGGTTTCTTGCTAAATAAATTACTGATTCTTAGTTAAATTAGGTACTTTGCCAGCTCTTTCATCTAATGCATCTTTCCACTGTGGGTGGGAGTTTTCCCCATGACAGCAACTAACTGTCAACAGCAATTAAAACGAACTGGAATTGGCTATTACCTGGAATATCTCATTTATACAGGGGAAGCTGATGTTTTTAGTACTTCTTGTTCTCTTGTTATTTGTGGGTTGTAGTGGCAGAGATAGCTGCAATACCCAGAACTCCGCTGAATTGTGAAACAACTCTCAGATGAAACTCCCCTCTTGGCAAGCTTTCCCCAGCATCTTACCCTGACACTCCCTAATGTTTCAGTGATTACATTTTTAGGTTTTGTTGTGTGTTTTGGGGGGGGGATGGGTGTTTGGTGGGTTTTTTCTTTGTTTTGTTTGTTGGGTTTTTTTTAATTCTTTTAACTTTCAGGTACATTATGGTGCCAAGTGGAAACATGGGAGTATTTGATCCCACAGAGATCCATAACCGGGGACAACTGAAATCACACATGAAAGAAGCCATGATTAAGCTGGGCTTTCATCTGCTCTGTTTCTTCATGTACCTTTACAGGTTAGTTTCAAAAATCGCTCCCAAGGAACAAAGGGATTGTCTGCCAGCTATTTTTATCTCCTCTGTTCCACTGGTGTAATTGCTGGTATTCATGTCTTAGCTTTTTGCATCCTGCTAAGCCTCAGTAATATATTTTGACAGCTAGCTCTGGGCTCATTATATGCCTTTATTCATTCTGATCAAACACTGTTTGGAAACTCAGGCTATTCCTTAATCTCAAAACCACAAGCACAATGTAGAGTTACATGCTTTCAGCACCTACAGCAAGTGGCCTGTTTAGAAAGGAAATACTCTTGAGGACCGAGTTTATTTTACAAGTTCTGCTTTTAAAAAATGAAGTTGATCTGCCTGAGTTACAGAGAGCTGTGTTCTGTGGTAAGGCCACTTGCTCCGAGGTGGCAGAGCTGCTGCTCCTCTGCTGCAGTATTGCTTCTGCAGCCTTGTCTTGCTAAGCAAAGCACGCAGCAGGGGTGCCTTGACTTTCTGTTTCAGGTTCTCTCAGTGCAGCTCTCCCACGACAGTGAGAGCTGCTCCTGCTTGCACAAGCTTCAGTAATCCACTGGTATCCTGTTTTCTGTTTTGTCACAGTATGATTCTGGCTTTGATAAATGATTGAGAAGTTGAAAGACAACCAATAGCTGCCAAATTGGGTCATCACTCCAGTGACTGGTTGTGGAGCCACAGACACCTCCCGAACACACCTAGATCAGTGTCGTCATGCAGTATATTTTTCCTCTTTGAACAAGAAATATTTTTCTGTATTTTTAACATAAAATATTTTCAAAAGACATTGGATCTGTGTAGCAGTTGTTTTTGTTCCTTTACAAGCCAAACTGCTGGAGCTGCTTTTTCTGTAAGATGAAATCCTTGCTTACAGAAGTGACCTCGTAGGAATTAAAAGGTGATAAGGGAAACTCCTTTCAGCAGCATGAGCTGGTAATGATGGTAGTTCCAGAACACATTTAAGTGCAGCAATGGTATCTGATTCTTGCTGAGAGGTGTCAGGATGAGACTCTGGCTGCCAAGCTGTCCTATCAGAGCCTAATTTGAAGCAGCACTTGGAACAGATTTCAAGGTGGAACAGGAGCACAGCCTGCATCTTTGTGTTGGTATTCCTTCCAGACAAAAATGAATGGAATAAAAGTTACATTTTCCTCCCTTTCCCCACCCCCCTGCAGCAATCTATATGAAGTCTTGTATTTGGATGGATTAAGATCCCTTTGGTGGACATGACACTTGTGTGTAAGAGTGCAGTTAAACAAGAAACAAGGATTAATACTTGCTTTTTCCCTCAACTTCTATTTCGTCATTGAAGTACATCATGGACATCCAGATAAAGATCGTATCGCGCTGGGGTGGAGCTGGTTACAGAGCAGAAGACTATCTGCAGTTGCTATTCCCTGAACCTGCTGTTTGCATAGCCAGTGGGGTGAAACAACAGTCTGTCTAGCTCAGGGAAATGGTCTGGTAACCCATAACCCCACTTATTCCAGTTCTGATGTGATTTTGCTTCAGTGAGAGCAGCAGGTTCTCTTCGTGCAGCTCTTGCATCGGTGATAAGTGTATAAACCTGAGTTTGTACCCTCACTGTCCAGTAACTGTCTAAGTTTTTTATATGTGCTTGCAAACAGGTCTCTTGGAACAAACACATCAATTAAAACACTTAAAGAAAATACACTTCTGTAATTACAACCGAAAATTTATGAGCTTTTTCTTAAGTTTCTTGGGGTTTTAGTGTACAGCTGGAGTCAACAATTGTTTTCAGGGCTAGCCATGAAAAGGCAACATTGATGGTTTATGGCTGTAGATAACCTGGTGTTCAGTGTTTGTTCTAGGAGAAGTTTGGCTTTAAATTTTTGATGGATGGAGTCCAAGTTCAGCTGTGTTAAAGATGAATGCTGAAAATCATGCTCATTAAAAAAATAACTAAGGAAACAGCTACCCCCGCTGGATGCCACTNAGAGTAGAAAGTCAGTAACTTTTTTAGCAGATTATGATAGGCAATTAAATTATTTTATTTGTGTGTGAAAAAAACCTACTACACCTATTTTGGGCGTTAAAAGAAAAGGCCTAAGTCAGGTCCTTGCTGTACTGCTAACAGTAAATACATTTCACTAAACTTCTTTCACACTGAGAAACATTAGCATTAACCTCATTTAAGTCCATTACTTAAACTAGCAGCTTGATATCTTATTCTAAAAACATGATGAATAAGTTCTCTGTTCATTTATATCCAACAGCTGATTATAAGAGTTGTAAAAACCTCAGCAGCAGGTTTCAGATACTACAGTTTGGAGAATAATTACGCTGGTAATGTTGAAGCCTTCTTACTGTACAGGGTCAGTGCCTGCTTCAAAACAGATCTACAGACCTTCAGAGGTCAGTGTCAGCTACAGAAAAAAAGTATTTGCCATAGCTAAAAACATGATTAATTAGCTAGAAATAGGGATACTATTATGCAGTTACGTCACTCCTGGGAGACCCACAGAGCACAGAAATCTTTATGGTGTTAAAAATAAGAAAAACCCTCCCTATTTTCCAGCAGAGAACAAGGTAATTTAAACCCAAGCTTACCATACAGAATTCAAGACAATTAGAAACTTGAGACTGATTCTTTTAAAAATTCATCTGATTATCACTATAAATTGGTGTGAGGTCAAATACAGATTCCTTCCCATTCACTCAGACTATTTCCCTTTGGACTTGAGGCATCCAAGTATAACTTTGTGAGGAACCATTAACTATGATTGATAAAAAAACTCCTAGTCAGTGAAAATAAATCAGAGTCCTGCAGGGATTCCAAGTTTTACCTGATGTTACTGAGCCCTTTTTCTCACCCACAATCTACAGCCCAGCCAGCTTGCAAAGATGATCGTCCTGCATCAGAGTTTTCAGCGACATTACAAAACAGTTAAGAATTCTGCATTTGGGGGGTTAGTTAAAATGTGTAGAATTGCATGTTTCCCCCTAATTAATCATTAGTTACAGACTGTTGGTTATTGAGCCTGTTTTTTAAAGAACATACTTGCCTCCTCAATCTAATAAATGACTGGTTTGGTTTTCTAAAGTGGCTCTGTATTATGGAACATGGTAAATCAGTGGTCTGACCAGTAGTCGCAAGAACAATTCTACATGCAGGCTAACAATGAACCAGAAACCCTGATAAGCCCAAAAAGGCAAATCTTTATCTATTCAGGATTGTCAGAGGTTTATTCTAATTCTTTCTCCTCGCAGGAAGCTCTCTAGGAGTTTGTACAAGTGCCAAAAGACCATTTATGCCTTTAAGTACAGGGTAAGATGGACACTGGAGGTAGCAGTAGGAAAATCTGGGCTGTATATTATGAACCACCATGCAGTTATCGGTACATTCACAGAAACAGGGGCATACAAACCTCACTGGTTACCCTTCAGAGCATCACAGGTCTTTTAAAGTGAGGAGACAACTGGCACTGCCATCCTTCTGGGATGAGGTGACAGCCTTGGCAAGTGTGTCTTGGCCTAGGGGTGCAAGACATGCAGGGAGGAGACCAGGCAGCACAGAGAGCACGGGACAAGGTGTAAGGAAGGGCTCTCCTCAGGCAGAGTTTGGATTTAAGCTAATTAAGAAATGCACATCTACTCTCAGGTTCCTTGTGGAATTTCTCTGAAATTGTTGGAATGATTTTTAAAAACAAACAAGAAACCAAAAAACAAACCCCAAACCCACAGGACTTAAATCTTACAAATGCTGAGAAGTCACAGGCCCTAGAATTCATATACCTGTTTCTCTTGCACTCTTCAGACCCATTAAAGGCAGACAGGACAGCAGATGAAGCACAGCTTTCTTGCCAGTGTTTGTAATTTCCTTCATCTGCTCTGTGAATAATTTATGGCTCAAGTGGGTGTGCAAGCCAAGGACCCTCCTGCAAATACCAGCAGCCAAGGGAAGTGGCAGAAAGGAGAACATGCAGAGAACAAGGCACATCCCTTCTCTTGGCAGCTGCATTTAAGCCATAATTACCTATACACTGCCTAAACTGTAAGGGAGAGAACAAAGCTAATACAAAGGTGCTACTAGAGGGAGTGAAAACTTCTAATCAATATGTAAGTTAAAAGAATTCAAAAACTAAATGCACATCAGCAGAAGGTTTGAGTTTGGAAAAGCTACAGGGAGTGGAAATTCAGGCACAACTTCTTAATACAACATAAGCTAGAGCTGAATAAAAACGCAGGACAAAGATGAGGTTCTGGTTTAAGGCTCAGGGAAGAGGGACAAGAACATGGGGTCAGTTGAAGGGAACACAGAGGCAGGAGGAGATCCAAGCACTTTAGGAGCACCTTCTTACTATGAAGTATCAAAAAACCCCATAAAACTCACGGATCACCTACAGCAACCGGAGTCAGGTATTTAAGCAAGCTGCAACATTAAGGAATGATGGATTTCACAGAGCCTCGAGGGAGCAGATGTTGAGCAAGCGAGATAAGCACAGCCTGGGACACGGGCAAGTCGAGGGCTAAAGGACAGCACAAACACAAGGGTGAGGTGGATTAGAGCCAGACAGCAGAGCCTGGAGACCCTGAACACAGCACTGAGCGACTCAGCTGCAGCTACAATGCCACAAATTAATTTTCCTAGCGAGGAAGTGAAATACTATGGAAGAAATCTGTAATTAATGATCAAGAAATTAACATCCAAGTCAGTCATATAAGTGAAGTTAGGGAAACTAAAAACTATTCATTCCAGTTATTTATTGTTTATTGAATTGAAAGAAAGGGAATACAAACATTTCTGTTAAGTGCTGTGCACCAACATGGAAAAAGTGTATTTTTTTTTTTTAAAAATCCTAATAAAAACAAATCAGAAGTTAATGTAGTTCCAATTGAACAATTTTTAAAGATATGTTTAAAATACTACACATTTATAAAATAAAAAAGTTAAAACGGTGTTCTGTAAATAATTAGTAAAACAAGTGAAAATAAATACGAGACCCAAAGTTCTTATGTTTTTAATGTAATATAGCAAAGAAATTTTTAACTACTTAATATCTGAGGAGAGTAACAAAAATCCAGAAAGTTTAAGAACGCAATCCTTTGAAACATTTAATATCAGTCCATAGCAAATAGTCATTACATACCAAAAGCTCTAAGTGTTAACTAGTTCCACCACAACTCCATATAAATCTTGACAATTTAGAAATCTTGAGATCAACAATAAAGTTCTTTTCTTGATCTCTACAGCTTGGTTTGTAAGTACATACATGCTTTGAGGATCCATTTTGTCCCCTATGTTTTCAAGGAGCCAATAACTTTTTCCATCTGTGCCTAAAAATGTTAAGTTTCAAATCTAGCACATATACCCTAATAATGAAAAATGTTTATGAAAAAAGATGGGGCACAATGAATTTCAAATTTATAAAAATATACTGATATTAACCAAAACCTTCTGGTCAAAGGACACTTCACATACACACGACTTAAAGTATGCAATAAAACATGACAAGTACCTAGAACATTTGGTTCTCTGTCTGTTTGTGGAACACATGCACGCACACACTCATACCAGATGGGAGGAACACTCTCACAGATGTTCTACTGAATCCAGATTATCTGGATGAATAGACAGAAAACTTGGCTACAGTTTATTTCAACTAGAGGCAGCTACTGCAGCAGTAGTTCAACACTGCACACTTCAATTAAGTCCACCCTGTTTAAAAAAAGTGTCATAGTTAATGATTTTGCTTTCTAGACATCATTAAAAGTAGCAGTTTTCAAAAATCAAGTATGGCAGCTGAAAATGGACTCAAGCCAATGTGGAAAAGACAGGAGGAGGGCAAAAGGAGGATTAGCCATTTATGGGATGGGTGCTCCTCTTAATAGTCATCTCAAAAAGAAATTAGATACAAGTGTATTTTGTAGCTAAAAATATGGACAAACTATTGAAAGTGCATTTTTCCTCCTCCCCCTTGAGTTACAGTAGTTTGTTTATTGGTCAGTAAATCCTGCTCTTTATGTCCGTTCTTTTTTCTCTAGCTCCCTCCCCATTTGGATCTACCACATATCCCCTTGAGCTACAGCTAATTGATTGAGTCCTGGCTTCCTTCTAAGGAAGCCTTTACAATTGATTTTGGGTGGGAGTATCACTTAGCAGTGTAAAAATACACAACTAGACAACAACTCCCAACAGCAGACGGAGTTTTATCAAACATTACCTGGTTGAAGCCAAGTTGAGAAGTAACTGGCAAGATCTGGGCAGATTTCTAGCTTGCATCTTTGCTCCAATCATAAAGAGAAGTTAACTTTAAAGTTGGAGAACTTCAGAAAAGACAGAGGGAATTTAAAAACAAAGGTGTCATTTTTCCCACTTCCCTCCCCTCCAAAACATGAACAGAGCTACCATTTTCCCTTTTGTGTTCCATTGTGCCTTGAAAATTACTTACCTGAACAGCTAAAGAACATTCAGATAATAAAATGCTTCAGCATTTTTTTTTTTTTTTTTGAGATCTGCCTTGGTAATAACCTGGGGCTACTGTGAATACTTGAAGCCAACAGGTGACCAGAGAAAGTTACAAAATGAGTACACACTTACAGTATTTTCCTCTCTAAAACCATGGGCCTGCTGACAGGAAATACAGTAATTTATTGTGGGTGTGTACTTGTTCCACCCTTACACTCCAGCCTATGAACATTTTTAAGCACATGGAAATCAACGTGTTGCAAATGAGCAAACTGATTTGGGCTTTTCCCCCCCCCACCCCACCCCGGTCTCATTTTAGCGTCTGTGCACAAAAAGTATTGGTACTTTTCAATCCACATGGCGTGAATATGCAATGTGTTGGAAATAGCTTAGGTTGCTCTTTCATCTCCAGGCTGGGATGGTACTCATTGCTACCTCTCTAAGGGCAGCTGCTGTGGGACTGAGTAGTGTGGCAAAATGAAGATTAATCTCACCTTTCTGTCCTGCCTGCTCGTGGCCCACGAGACGCAAGGAGGCTGTCACTGAGACACTCCGCAAGCAGAGGCGCCTGCTTGGAGCTTGCCTTTACCGTGGCACGGCTGCGCCAGGACACTACGGGAGAGAGATCCCACACGTGCTTCTCCCTAACTCAGCTTCTAAATACCTCAAGTGTCCTTCAGAGGGACAAACCAAGTCCAGAAGAGAGGGACAGTGTTTTGGCAGAGGTCTTGTGTTTAAATTCCTAATTGTGGAAAGCAGGCATCAGCCCACACCCCCCCCCCCCCC
>WAAG01067767.1:0-30684 GCA_013390105.1 Tichodroma muraria
AAATTAAAGGTGGTTTTAATTTCATTTGATGCTTGTGTCAAGCTCGGCTGCTGAAGCTTCTTTACACAGAGATTTTTATTTTGCCCTTCCATTTTTCCTCTCAATGTTTCATCTGGGTGGCTGTACTGATTTCTTACTTGTTGAACAGGTTCTTCTGGTAGGATTGACCTCACTTATTCTTTAAATGGATATCTGAGCTAGTTATCAGGATTTCTGGAATCTTAGGGTGACTCAGAAATTACACATTTCTAACAACTAGCTGCCACAAATTGCACCATTTTGCTTAAAAGGTATTTTAATAATTCATATTGTGCTATGAATCATATTTTGGGCAGATTCAAAGATACAGCATTAAGTTAGAGAAAGCTCTAACAGCAGTCTAGACTCAGTTTGATTTTAAATAAAAAGCCTGTTATTGCCAAGTGCTGATTCCTGTCCTTTTCTCCCCAGTACTGGCTCTTTCACAGATTTGTGGCCAAGTCTCTAAATTTGGCACAGTTTGGTTTCACTGCATAGGCCTTATCTTCTCTCTTACTGCACTCCTTGTTATATCTTGATTCTCTCTTGGGTTTGCAGACAGTTTGGCAGGTTTCTCCCTCCTGATGCGTAGACGAATACCAATCATCAGATGTCACTGCTTGAGAAGGACCTGAAATCAAAATAACAGCAGTGGTGCAAAGGAACTTGCAGACACATGGGAAATATTTGACTAACTTGTCGTTCATTTGCACAGTGTGAATTTTAAATACAAAAAGGCTGTACTGAGTATTTGAAACAATGTGCTTTAGATTATCTGGTTTTGTTTGCTTTCTAGACAGAATTCATCTATGTCCAACCAACAAATAAACCAAAGGCCTTCAAGCATGGTCAGTGAAACGTCCACTGCAGTAACTACGTCTGCTGTTGATACAAAACCTGGCTCTAAGGTAAAGGAAAAAGCTATCTTTTCATCTTGTTGAGCAGAACTTCAATAATTTTAAATCCAGTATTCTTGTGCTGATTTCAGCAGGGCTGTGGATTTAGCCTAGAAGTCTAGTAAGGCCTCAGAGAAGAGGTAATGTCTTCTACTGAGACACAAATCTTTTAACAGCACTGTTACAGCTCTTTTAGAAGCACTGTATACTCACATGATAGCATTGAATGGTAGCTTCTAACATAGTGATTATTAGTGATTATTGTGACATAGAAACTTTGAGAGTCTTGCAAATGTAAGTAAATACATGTAATATTAGTATTTCAGCAGGTGTTTTGGTGGTCCATTGTACATGTCAAGAAGTGATGCATGATACCAGGAATTTGCAGTTCTTACTTTTTCATGAGATCTTACTGCCTTTCCTCCTCTTAGTAACAATTAAATCCTTTTCTGCCTGAAAACAGTGCAGGCACCAAGTTCACACACATCATGTTTAGTAATAGCAAAGTCCATTCCTTGTCATTGACAAAGGACCCGTGTCCATTATTGAACAAAATATAATAAAGTGATGTACTTGAAATGTCACCATCTATTTTAATGATTCTTAGACCTTACAATAAATTACTGAACAGTGAGACTGGTAGTGGGTGGATAAAAAGGGATAGAGCAATATTGAAATAGTTAGCAGAGATTAAGATAATTTTCTTAACTTTTACTGCAGTTCTTAAACTTCTCAGTTGATTTTTTTTTTTAAATGCAAAAGTGGGCAGCCTCTTATGTAACTGAGTTTAAGAAAGGACTTCACCAAATTGATTGCAAAGATATTTTGTTTAGTTGGAGTACTTAAAATCTTTTACTAATGTTTTGATGTGCTTGAGTATAGAAGATGATACAATTTCATGAGAAGCTAAAAATTAACTTTTTAAAAATTATTTTTTAAAACCTGATATGGATGTTATTGGACCAACACAAGCATTGTAATATATCAAATCTCAAGAATACATTTATCTTTAAAGTACTAGATGAAATTATCACTGCAAACATTAAGCTGAGTATGTTACTTGAATTAGTTGAAACACTTCTTTTTGATATTTGAAGAGTTGAACTTACCAAAGTATGTCGGCATTTTATGTTTTTACCATATTTATCCTCCTTACTCTGATTTTTTTAAAGCCTGCATTAGAGGCAGAAAGTTCATATTTTCCCTCTTTAAACCAGCGAGCTTACTGGGGACCTGATGCGGTGCTTTGAGCTGGGGAGTTCTCCAGTGACACAGTTGGCTTTCACTTAGCCAAGGTCACACCTCTGCCAGAAAGTGACCCCTGCTCCTGCTGCTTCCCTTTGTCACGAGCTTGCACTGATCCAGTCAGAGATCAGAAATGGGGGCTGGATTCCACCCACATGCTGGAGGCTAATTCACTGGGCATGTCAGAACCACACAGCTGAACGGGAGGGTAATGCTTTTTTCATCACAGCTTAGAGAATACCCAGAAACACCTCCCAAGACTTTGGATGGTCTGGTTTTGGTCTCTCTTTCTGTTCTGTTTGCAGTCCAGTGTAAGGGTGGCTATGCATACTTCTGTCAGGTGTGGATTTTTTTAACACATGGCAGCTTTAGACTTAGAATAAAGCTCTCACAGAGGCTTTGCCAGTACTTTGCTTCTCCACCAAGTTTGTTTCTGTAAGATCTGTTCTACTTTGAGTCCTTAATAAATACTGGAGTTTTAATTAAGATCAACCAACATTTTTCTTATATATGCTTTGTTTCATCATTGCATATGTTAACAGGCTTGAAATCACTTCTCTTGTTTTGTAGAGTTAGAAGATCTGTTGAATTCCTTCACAGCCTAACACAAAATTTATTTCAAGTGAAGTAGCAATGAGGAAAAAAGGCTGTTAAATAAATAAGCCGTGTCCTCTACTTTGAGGTTGACTTTTGGCAGGTTGAGTGTAGATTTTAAGGTCCTTCCATCTATTTCTAAATGTTTTCTTGCCTGAATTACATAATCATTCTTTCAAAGAGCGAATTCCCAGATGCAGACATGAAGCACAATCATGAAGCCAGAGACATGTTCATGTTCTCTACTTAGCCATGGCTAATTATTATTTTTATTTTTAATGAAATACTTCTATAATTTGGTCCTACAAATGCCATCACAGAATGGTGCAATGCATAGTGTTGGAATCCTGGCCAAATTGAGACTGTTTTTTTCTGTAGAGCTGTGCACATTTGGGGCCAGTATTTTGATGCAGGAACTGCCTTTTGATGCAGGAACTGCCTGAGTAAGTAATCTTTTGGTCTATAAAAAGACTTTATAGACCAAAAGATGATTATCTTTTAAAAAAAGTAAAAAGACTTTAGACCAATGCAGTCTATCCTACTCTTTGACATTTGAGGGGTATGGGGTTGAGGGAATGAAAAGCAAAAGGGCATTTGATAAAATTTGCCTTGCAATTATTCTGTGTCCCAAAGACCTGCTTGTTCATAGCCAATTCAATTACATGTTTAACCATATTAAAAGCCATTTATATTGATTAATAATTAAGGTTATGGAGGAATAAGGATCTGTTTCAGTTTCACAGTAAGGTACATTTGGGATTTAGTCTGTTAAAACATCTGGTGGTGTGAATGGAAATTCGTAAATGTTACCGTGCCACACAGGACTTTGGCCAAGTCAAAAACTGAAAGGATAGCAGGGAATGTGTTTACTGTCTACATTTTGAGAGCATGTTTTGGATGGATTCTGCATAACAGAAGTCAGTGAATTGTTGATGACACTGGTAGTTGCTGGTATTTCTCTGAGATAAACTGGTGAGGAATACAAGTGAAGAGGGGGTCTAGCAGTCGGAACAAGCAGTGGTGACAGGTGTGGATGAGCCAGCCCTGGGACTCTCTGGAGCTGGACTGAACACAGGGTCAAATTCATAGCCACTGTATGTGAAAGCTCAAAATTAGAGAGCAGGATTTTTGGAGAGTTTCAGTTTTTTTCTATCTGAAAAATAAGGATTTTGTATCATTTTCTTAGAGATACTGGAAGGATTCATAAGTTCATTTCTAACTGAAACACTGAGATTTTTTGAGTTAAAGAGTTTATGACTTTAAACAGATGGCTTTTTATGGGTTGATTTTTTTTGTTTTAATTCCTTCTAGGTTGAAAGTTCCATGCTTTATTATGCATATGTATTTGCATATTTTGACCAAAATACAGTCTTCCTGTTTACTATTTAAAAAGTCTGTTCCAAATTAAAGTCTGTCTATGCATTTTTGTCAGTCCTGTTTAAAAGAAAGAAAAAAATTACGTAATTAAGTTAGCAACTTTCCTCCTCAGCTACAAGCTGCTGTGCTGTAAGAAAGATGAAGCAGTCGTGAAAAGGGAATTGAAAATTTTGGCTCTTGACATTTTTGAGTTTTCTTGCAAAAACTTTGCAGTCATTCACAAGCAAGTCAGCATAATATATGTATTGAAGTCAAAAGTGACTTTTGTGTCTTCAGTGATACAGACAGCTGTGCTGACCTGCATTTTTAAACTCATGACAACGATATCAGAATAATTTAAGTTAGAAAAAGACTACTGCAGTGCAGAGAAATAGTTTAAAAATATACTTTTTCTTTTAAACCAATTTCTTAGTCTAGCAAGTGGAAGCAAGGCATGACATGCAGTATCTGTTATGCTTTGTTTTATTCCAGAACAGAATGAGATGATCAGTACTGAAGATTATATGAGAATTTTAGTTACATAAAGCACCATAAAATGATAATTTTGTTTCCATTATAGGTATTGAATTGACATATAATACATAGCCTTTGGAAAAATTTTCTTGCTTCTATGCCATAGAAATTGTTTGGTCTTTTGAACCACATCCAAGGATGATTTTTCTATGTTGTGGTCTACATTTTTAAAAAATTTTTAAATTTTTAGGATTTTTTTTTAAAAGATCGGAGAAAGTTCTTGGTTAAAAGATCTGATTAAAAAAAAATCAAATTTAAATGCTGCTGTAAGGCTAGATCAGATACGTTTCAACTGCTCCTCAGTTCCTCCACCTTTCCAAAGAAAGAGAGAAAGATTAGGAAACTAAATTCTGTACATTTTGTAAATTAATTTCTGTTCAGCTGCCAAGTATAAATTAAGTAAAAACAAAATAAAAGTGGATGTTTGACTTTCAGAGCTTTAAAGAATTTGGGCCTCATTGTTTTTCAACACCCTTTTAATGCAGCTGTTGCATCTTAACCTTCGGCAACAATTTTTAAAAACTCAACTGTATTGTTTACTTCTCATTTTTCTTAAAAAAAGCCCGTATATGGCTGTGTTTGCCCAAAGGCAGTGCTCTGCAGCCTGTTAGCTGAGTGCCTTAGCACAGGTCTGGCAGAGGCACAGCCAGGCCTGGGAGAGCTCAGTGATGCCATCCTCACCTGGCTTTTGCTGTGAACTGCTTTTGCCAGCTGGATGGCAGGGGCACCTCAGAAACCTGTTTTACAGCCCGCTCTGCTGGGTTTGTGCCAACAGCCCTGGACAGGTGGACAAGTATGGGCGTTTTCCTCAGGTGGCCACCTGTGGTGGTCTTGTGCAGGCTCTCACTGAGCTGTCTGGGGAGATGGTGCTGCTGCTGGGGATATCCTGCCCTTTGATAGCTCCTCACAACTGTTAAACCTGCCTCGCTGTTTCACATGCTGTAGCACCAAAAAGGAAATGCATTCTTTTCATACTGATTGTAGCTATTATCTTAACCCTTCATTAAGATAGGAAATTTAGTGCAGATTGGTAAAGTCTGGCCATCATCAATCAAATCAACAGAATCCATTTAAAGTTACAATACTTTGCTAAAGCTATTTGCATTATATGCTGTCTTCTAGTCCAGATGTTGCCTGACTGGCAGGAGCAGTACACTGAGATATTTTTCTGATGTTATCCCTTGTGTGTGATGAATATACTTGTTTCCAGAGCTGCTGTTTGCCTGCAGCCCACAGAGCATCTGTACCCTGACAAGCTCAGAGATTAAAGAGATCGCTGTAGGAAAGAATTTGGACAGCTCTTTTCTTGGAGAAGTTTAGGACAGACTATCCTTACAGAAGGAACTGTAAGGGTAGTCTGTCCTAAAGCAATTGGAGGAGCAAAGTGGGCTGGGGCTGGAAAAGAACAGGCAAATTACTCATCGGGTGATTCTTGTTTTATCACAGGTGGATGGGCCTTGCTTGTTTTTGAAATAGTTTTATCCATGTGAGTCAAAACTGAGGTTTCATGAAGACACAAATCATTACCTAGTCCTTGTGATTTCCAGTGACTGCCGTGTAGGTCTCTTCCCTGGTAGCGTCACTGTCTTCTACTTTTGTTAGCTGGGCCAGAGTCCAAGCATTTTATTAAGCTATCAATGTTGCTTGAATATAAACAGGAAAGAAAAATCAAAATCCACCAAAAAACCCCCCATCAAAACCCCCCCAAAAACCTGAACAAAGAAGAGCAAGAGTAGGATTCATCTGCTCAAAGTCCTGTGCTTGTAAAAGACTTGTGCAGTATTGTCCAGAGAGACTTGCATACAGCTCTCAAAAATACTTCCCAGGCACGCTAAAATTTCCACAGTTCTGCCTCTCTGACTTTACACACCAGTGCTGCTGCTCTCCAGCAGGAGCTGGCACACCATCCTGATGAAAGTGGAAGATTGACTTTGCTCTGTTGTAAATATCATTGCCTGTTTACTTGCCCTTGAAAATGCCATGAATACTTTGTTGCTGTGTAATGAAGTATAAGTTATTGCAGTGAGAGTACTTGTAATATGAAATGAGTTTTAGTACAGTTTTGAAACCACTGCTACATTATACTTCTTTACAGGTTGTGAAGACTGGAAGCAAAGTTCACAGCTTTGGAAAGCGGGAACAAGCGATCAGGAGGAATCCCAATGTTCCTGTGATAGTGAGAGGCTGGCTGCACAAACAGGTATGCTTGTGGTCCCCTGTTTCTGTTCATATACTTCAGTGCAATCATTAAGGAGGAGCCAGTGCCTTCCAAGGAGCTGAGGAAGCAGAAGCTCAAGTGTTGGTGACACAAGGCAGTGTTGGGTACTTCCACAGACTAACGTAATGAGGAATTCATGCTCAGCAAATGTGAAAACCAAGGTTTACAAATGGGTTTGGTTCAGAAGAGGAGGCTGATAAGTGGACAACACCATCACAGCTCAGTGTTGAGGCTGTAACTCTGTTATCTAAATCTGGTTGTTTTCCCTGGTTTATCCTGCTGGCTTGTTGTCAGCCTGAGGTTTGCTGTGAATGCCTTATTCTGTCTACTTGGTTATGCCCTTCTACCTTGATCATAGGCTTAATTCCCTATGCCTTTTTGTTCTCCAGAAGCAGGAGGGAGAAAATTATGGGAAGTGGGAACCTATTCACCACACATTGCTGTCACCAAGACCAGCAATGTGTGTAGCCAGCAAAGATTGTTCACTGGATGAAATTCTATAATCCAGAATTCTACAGCTGCTATGTCTTGAACTCTTAAGCTGACAGAAACACATCTCTGAGTGTAATAAGTAAATAAAGCTGTTTGTTGTATGAGAATAATTCCCCTGCTTCTCATTTGGCAGCCCATGCCTACCAGATTATCACCAGAGATCCAGCAGCTCGATTTAGGGGCAGGCAGGAGAAGGCTGAAATCTGAGGCTTACAATTATGGTTTTACATGGACAGGAAAGTGAAATAACTGACAGCTTTCTGCTTCCTCCTGGGTGGAGAAATGTAATTTTGCTGTGTTCCACTCTCAGCTCTGTTGGCATCCACTGCCTAAGTCCATTAGTTTTCAGGACAGAATCAGAACTCAGACACAGTATGTGTTGCCAGCCTTGTAGCACAAAAATGGGAAGGGAAAAAAATCATTCCATACTTAATTTGATTGCAGAAAGGAGGAGGGAAATAGCTAGAGCAATGTTGTATATCCTATTTCCTTCTGTCGCCTAACCTTTGCTTGTAAGTCCTTAAAACCTGAAGGTGCTTTTCATGCTGCTGGTCTCATCAAAGCCTACCTGAGCTGAAGACATTGTACTTGCCTAGGTTATAGTCTGGCAATTTTAAAAGCTTCAGAAATTAATTTCAATGCAAATATTACTCATTTTGACAAGGTTATATAGATATCTATATCTATATATATCTCCACAGGCATATTATATTATACTTCATTAAAATTTGCACATTATGCATCCTGTTTTATTTCCTAAGGAATATTTCATTAAATTATATTTTAGGCATGGGTAACATATGGTGATTGAATTATAGGATATCATTGCCTGAAATGTGAGGTCGTACTTCACAGCTGTGTAGTGATTTTCATTTTAGTCTGCAGGCAGTCTGGAGTTTGTGCCATCCAGAAACACACTTTGTTTCCTTTTTGCAGATAAATCTGAGGACATAAAATAAGCATTGATTGTGTACAAGGTTCATATGAATGCTGTTTGGGATGTGAGGGTTTAATTACTTAATGAAAAATAGCAGTTTCAATATTCTGCCCTCATTTTATAGCTGGATGTTTTGCCTCTTAAATTTCTTAGTACACAATATTTTGCTGAGGTATAAGCCATTCGTTTTGCACTTAGCAGTCATATCTAGGTAAACTTCTGGTAAACTACTCACTGGATCAGCACTATGTCTGTTAACTTTACTTAAATGAAAAGTGTACCGCATTTCCTGCCTTTCAGGATAGCTCTGGAATGCGATTATGGAAGAGACGATGGTTTGTGCTTGCTGATTATTGTTTGTTTTACTACAAAGGTGAGTAGATATTAGCTGCTTTGAGTTAGTCTGAGCAGTTCACCTGTAAAAATCATGGTGAATGCATGAACCAGCTGAACTCTTCAGATGAAGTTAGTTGTTCTGAGATGAACAGTGAAACAATTGCTTGGCCAGATGTCTTAAATTCATAGCAAATTCTAGGCCAGAGTAGGGGAAGCAAATGATGCTGTATGATGTTTTTTCACATAATTTATGTTTGGTATATGCCACGGTTTGCATTGCAGCACATCTGACTGGAATGAATAAGATTTATCCCATCTCTGGTCTGTGTTCTGGTACTACTTGCTTGCACTTGGACGTCTGAGTTTTTTGACAATGCACTATGGCCACATCAGGGCATTGGTTCAGTTTTAATCCAAGGGACAAAGTAGGAGTGAGAACTTCTGAATAGAGGAATTCTATTAAAAAAAAAAAAAAAAGGTTAGATGTGGTCTTAGACCAAACTATATATTACATAAGGTTATTTCCAAGTTTTGATTACTTCATGTGCTACAGTTTTTGGAAAGCATTACAGAGTATCAGACTTGGAATTCATATTTCTAGACACTGCATTTCTGCTGTTGGATCACTTGGAGCCAGCAGTAAGAGAGGTTTCCTAATTATAGCAGTTGGCCTAGATGCACAGTGCTAAATGTCCATCATGTTTTGTGGCCTGTCACTGTTCATTTGGTACAATAAGATTTATTCTTGAAGTGTATTCTTCTGGCTGAAGCTAAAAGGCAACATCCAACCCCACCCCCCAAAAAAACCCCCAAACCTCAGTAAAAACCCAATCTGATTAAGACAAAAAAGTCCAATATTTTTTCTTTAAAACATTTTGCTACACATATTATTGGTGTTGAGTCATAAGGGAATTTGCATCAGAAGGGATTTCAGAAGTGTCCCATCCCAGTGCCTGGTGAAAGCAGGTTCAGGAAAGGAGTCAGCCTAGGTTGCTCAGGGCTTAATCCGGTCAGGCACTGAAAAACTCCAAGATGGAGATGGCACAGCCTCCTCCTTGGCCTATGCCCCTGCTGCTCTGTCCTTGGGAAAATGCTTTTCCTTATAGTCAATCTGAACCACTGTTGTTGTTACTTAATGCCTGTTTTCTCTGCATCCATAAAGGAGAATATATTGTTAGCCCACTGAACAATGCAGGGAATTAAATTCTATTTTTTTATTCCACAGACAGCAGAGAAGAATCTGTTCTGGGGAGCATCCCATTGCCTAGTTATGTAATATCTCCAGTTGGACCTGAAGATCGTATAAATCGCAAATTTTCTTTTAAGGTACATTTGCAAAGCTTATCAGCTAATCATAGTTTATTTGCATTAGAAAAGCTGCTGCTATAAACAAGAACATTGTCTGTTTTCCTATTTTACTTGTTACTAGTTTTTAAAAGCAGACAGGTTTATTGACTGCCTGTTCAAATGTGACATAGCCCTTTTTTTTTGCTTATGAATTGACATTCATGTCTGTTACTTCATAAGTGTCCTTAGAGCTTAATGAAGTGTCTCTGAGTAAAGAGCCTGTTTCTAAAATCAGAAATTAATATTGACAAGTTTTTCCAGTACTGTTTACAAATTGGAAGAAAAGTTGTCTTATTTACTTTGTAATAGAGCACTTGATCTCATAATGGACTGATGTCTCTTTGGTTTTGTTGTGGTTTTTTTAAAAGGAAGAGAATCGACTCAGATCTCACAGAAAATGACAGCACTTAGTCATCCTAAGTAGTATGAACTTTTTACAGGAAAAAGTATTCTTGCTTGATATAGTTGGTGGGTGGTTTTATGTTTTTTCTTTTTCTAAAAAGAAATACAATTATGTAATTTACAGTTCTAGTCTTCATTATAAAAGCCCATAGATATAAAATAAAACATGTACTTGATAGTGCAAAAACCTGACTCCAAATGATTGTCAAAACTGCAGCACTTAGGCAAAGTTCAGAAACTTTTGTGCCAGTGGCAGATTTAAAGTCAGAGCAGAACTTGTTTTTCTATCAAGCAAATCAGCTATGCACTTTAAAAGTAATTTACAAATCAGGCTTTGATCAGGCATTCTTTAGGAGATCTAGAAGGAATTTCTGTTTAAATATTTTCTGTGCTGAAATTATGAAGAACATCTGACTTTCTCTTGAATTTTGATTTTTTGAGGTGTTTTAAAATTGAGACTGCCTTTTATTACTTTCCAGTTCTGTGTTCAAGTGGATAATGGTTTGAAATTTATTAAACAAATATTAACTTGGGAAATGTGTTTAAAAAAGACCCCAGTGCCCTTTGTGGAAATGTTTATTGTACTTTTTCAAATGCATTGAGCACAAGTTATCAGGATAAAGCTACAAAGAAATCTTTGTTTAAGAAAAACATTCCACCTCCAGTATTTGAGTGTGATTCATAAAGCCCTCCTTTTCTGGAGCCTTTTCCTAGGAGGAAGCATGTACTGAAAGAGGGGAACTCAGTGTACTCTTCTAGGGTTCCCTACTTTTTATTTTATTCAAATGGTGTTTACACACTCTCTTCAATCACCACTGGCTAAATGGAGTGGAATCCGTGGTTTGGTCGTGGTTAAACCTTTCCAGAAGCAAATGCAGACTTCCCCTGCTCCTTTTAGGATATCATACCTATATGAGCTCTACCAGGTATTTAATTTGAGTCTTTTTCTGAAAATATCATGAGACAGTAACCTGAGACTTTCAGCACAGGGTCATTAGTGAAAGGTTGATATAGATAGAAATAAGGTATTGATAGCAAAAGAAAGTTTATACTAGCAAACTCCGTAAAAAAATCAATGTTTCACGCATCAGTTTGTCAGGCCAGTTTTAACTCTGCTTTAGGTGTTTGATGATTGACTGCAGGCTGGATGCTGCAGTTTGATTTTATTTCGACCCAGCTCCAAGGGCAGCAGGAGGATTTTGTGCGGTTCCTGCGGTGCAGATGTGTCCAACGCCGACGTTCAGCGGTCACAGAGTTGGCTGTGGGCACCCCAGAGCAGCAGCACGCCCGTGCTGGCATCCATCACTCAGCAGCCATTACCTTTATCTCATCTCCTCAGAACAACTCGAGACCCAGAGCGTAGACGGACGTTCTGTCTCGCAGCGTAGCACAGCCAGAAATAGAACGCACGAGCAGATTAAGCCCAAAATAAAGATAAGACTTTTTTTGCATTTAAGACCTGAATGAGTGGGAGAATGCGCCATGGCGCTTTTTGCGTTTGGCCTGTTCTTTATTGAGATTGTTGTAAATCTTCTGTTGCAACAGAGGCATTGGCTCCCATTTCAAGTGGCAGTGAGTTTGGAAGCTAGGGAAACAGCAAAACTGGAAAAAAATTCAACTCTTGTTTGCAAAACTGGAGGAAGGAAATTTGCTAAGCAAATACGTGGGTGCTATTTGCATATGATTTGGTTAGAAGGAGGCTTGTAAAATACATGCTCACTGGGGTCTGTGTTAAGCCCTGCAAAGTGGTAAGGTGTGCGCTGTAGGAGTTCTCAAAATCCTTTTCCTTTCATCACCTCCTGAGGTTCAACTTAAGTTTTTATGCTTCTTTGGATGTTTAGCAATTACAGGCCTGCAGAACTGCATACAGGCTTTTGAAATGCAATCAAACCCCTACTTTGAAATATAACAGTATGTGCAAAAAAAAATTTATTTTTTTTGTTTAGAAACTGTGCTTTTAGGTTTCTATCTTCATACAATTTTTGACTCTTGACAATTTTTTCACTTCCTTTATTTGTGCCAAGCAAAGTGCTGTGACTAGCTGGAAGCTACTGTCACTAAGCTCTGTGTGATCCTAGCATTCAAGATCCTTACTGCATATTTAGTTCAGCAGCTCGCATCCTAAAGATATTTAGTTAATCTAATTGCTGCATTTTAAAATAATAGTTTTTTTGTTGGTACCAGCATGAGTGAGCACAACTTCAGTGTTTAGATTTTAATGTGCAAAGGGTTGCAAAGCATTAATATATATCTGGAAATACTTCCTGTGTTTAACAGAGAAATGACTGTACTTCGTAATAATACAATAGTTTTGGACAGGAATAGTATCAGTTCATGGAGGTTTGTGTCACCACAGTCTCTTTAGAGGCCTTGTTGTCCCCAAACAGGAAAATTATTTTTAATTGGTCTTACCAATGGAAGTATTTGTTCATTGCTAAGACCACTGAGACCAGGACAAATTTCTGTCTGTTTTTTTGATCTCACTGGTTTTCTTAAAAAAAAAAAAATTGACATAATTTGTTCCTTTATATTCTCTGAATCAGTGTTGCTTCCGTATTGCTCTGGGTCTGGGGAGTCAGGTGATGAAATGCCAAGGGTTGTAAATTTGAGAGGTGCTGCTTTTGAATTTGGAAGCTTCTAGAAATCCGCAAAAAGCTCAATATTATTTA
Organism: Tichodroma muraria; assembly: GCA_013390105.1. Classification (NCBI taxonomy): domain Eukaryota; kingdom Metazoa; phylum Chordata; class Aves; order Passeriformes; family Sittidae; genus Tichodroma; species Tichodroma muraria. The sequence continues at coordinate 13,045 of WAAG01067767.1, forward strand.
AGGTCTTTTATTATAAAAGCTCAATTTTATTTATCATTATTTCATCATGAAAGGCGAGTTAGGTTGTAGTGGGCTCTTCTTGAGTTTGTAGTGAAGGCTTGGAATATTTCAATTTTTGCTCAGAATGGGTTCATAAATATCAAAATTCAGGAGAAGGAAGAATTTTCTGTATATTTTAGCTTATTGACAGAACTAACTTGGAAAGATTACAGTTTCTAGAAAACTGTTCCCTCAGTTATCCCTTACTCTGTGAATGATGGCTTTTCTCTCTAAGTATTTTGAACAAGTGGAGGTGAACATAACAGCAGTAGGCATTAGTTACTTTTAGTACAGTGTTAAGTTTTTGTGGGTTTTTTTTAGTTTGGGTATTTTGGTTTTTTGGTTTTGGTGGGGGGTTTTTGGGTTGTTTTGTTGTTTTTTTTTTTTTTAAACATGAATCTTCTAATGATTAACTTGTTTAATTTTCTGTCCTTGTCTTGTCCTGTTGATATGCTCTTGGGTTTACTGCCCATTTCTCCTACTGTGCACTATGGGAGAGAGACTGCTTTTCTTCTCAGTCTATCCACATTAAGGCATCTGAATGCATGAATAGGTACCAATATTATTTTTCCCCTGTTGTGTGTATGGTGTACATGTGAGCATGTGCTGTGTTTTAGGCTTTTTAGTATACTGTAGCCATCCTAATAGCTTTGGCCTTAAAAAAAAAAATCCCAAACCCAGAAGGCCTGGTAGTTTCTATTTGACAGCAGGGACAGCTACAGGACGTTGGCACAAAGTGGCTTTCTTGCATATAAAACACACTACTAATAAATAACTGAAATAAAGTTGCATTTTCCTTTAACCAGTGTTCTATGTCGTGAACTTCAGGAAATTGTATTTGTTGATAATCGCACACCATCTCCGCTATCCCTTCTGAAGCTGGGAATGTTCATGGCTGTGAGAGCTTCAGTCTCTCAAGAGAATGGTGCAGCACAGTTTGCATTTTGATACTGTTTTCACCTGCAGCCTCTTAGGCAGTGCTTGCAGCTGCGTTCAAAGAGAAACCTAAAACACAAGTGGGTGATGTTGATCAGGGCGTACAGGTCAATTAAGACAGCTGTAAAATCCATTTCCTGGTGCCGTATGCAGTCTCTGCAGATAGTTACCCAAAATTCTGGGGTTTTAAAGCAAGTATAAAACCAGTGAATTATAGGCAGTGCAGGGTCCTACTGCATCATCTGCAGTGGGACATGCATAGTCTGCTTTGCTGGAGGAATTGATTTGCTTCTGAATTTTAACACCACCTGTGGGATCAACCTGCTCCGTGAAGGAACTCTATAGTCATAAGGTCTCACAATTAAAGTCACCATTTTCCTTTATATCAGGAGCTGCCAGTTTTTGATCTCTTCATACACTGGAATGTAACTGTAAATTATAATGAAATTAATGCTTCTAGATCATATTTGCTTTGAGTGTTTTCATGTTCTGAAAATGGAGAAAAAAAGACAAGCCCAAATAATAACAAAAAACCCCGAAAGAACTCAACTAGGCAAACACAAATAAAGTCCTTTGATTTCTAAATATGTGATCGATCAGACCTATTGTTTAATTTGTGTAAGTCCTGTTTGCCTGGGTTCAGGTAGGCAGCTAATGGTGGGAATTGAGAAGAAGCCACCTTGTATTCCCTTTTTGGCCAGTGTTGTTGGGAAGTGGAGACTCTTTTGAGCAGGAGAGAGTCTTGACTCCTTTATGTAACCTTTTCCTTCTCTTCCTCCTCCTCCTTTTCCTATCTGGCTGTTCTACTTCAGTCTCCAGTTTTCAAAACAAACTCAGGCTTCCTTGCTTGAGGCGCAGAAGGGAAAGGCCGCGTTTCACACATTAGGGGAACAGCCTGCCATAGGAAGGGAGGAAATTTTGCACAGAACTTACTTAAAAGCACTGTAATAGCAGGCACATATTTTGCTCTTTGGAGTTGTTGATGCAAGTCTCCAAGGTCGTGGTAATTTGGGAAGTACTAGGTAAACAACTGAAGTTATAATGGTTAGGAAGGGCTGCACTAGATTAAATAGCCTGGGTTTGTCAAAACGGTTATATTTCTGAAGCCATATATGATTGTCTCTACAACAATTTTTTTAAATTTTATTTAGAATAATGAGGGGGAGGGGATTTAATCAATATAAAAAGACCAATTATTTAGGCAGGATTTGCAAAATACATTTACTGTTTAGAAACAGATGTAGCCAAATTAAAAATGTGATGTAATTCTCTTTATTTAAAAAAACCCAACTGTGTCAGCACTATTTAATGCTATTAGTTTTTGTGTGTGATAGCAGGCTTAGTTTTATAAAAATAAGTTTAAATTAGTAGTTTTATTTTAATATCATTACAAGGGCTTTCGAGCAGTGTATATACCGTCTTTAGTTTTTTTGTAAAGTAAGGAGATGAATGTCTCCCTGCTAATCTGAAGTGTTTCAGGGCTTGTATGATTTGGTCATATTTTTACTATTGCTAATACAATTGTGGATGAGATTTGGTAAAATTCAACTAGCCTTGTTCTATATGGAGATATTCCATATTGAATCCATTTGAATGTTGAATATATTTATAGAGAAATTGTCCAGTACCTCTAGTTTGAAGTGGGATTTCATGGAGTATTTTAGTGTGCAGAGATAATTGTCAATATTTTATATGCTGTGATAATTCCATCAGTATTACTAACTTTTATCAGTAAGTCTTGTGACTTTGCAGCTAATATGTGTTCAAGTGCACGCTTTAACCAAAAGATCTTAACATGCATTATAATCAATTCTTAAATTAGCAGTTTAATTGCTTAGAATGTAAGATTTTTGTCTGTGTTTTGTCTGAATAAACTTCTTCATTAAATGAGCTGGGAAAATTGACTTGCTGATGCACATCTCATTGAAAATTTCTTAAATTTGTTTAGTATAGGGATTTAATTCTTCAATATTAGTATTGTGGTTATGGCAAATGAAATGTATGAATTAAAAGAAAAAGAAAAGCTGAAATTTCCCACTGTAAAAATCATAAGCACTGGACTTTCAGCTTCTTAGTTCTAGAAAGAGGCAGAAGAACTCCAGTAAAAACTGGAGTGCCTTTTGAGTTTACTGCACTTACAGCCCATTGTGGCAGCGTGATAATCCACCCCAAATTCCAGAAACAGTCGAGGAATCTGAAAAGTTGGTTTTAGGTTAATTTTTGTGCGGGGGGAAAAGGTGAAAGAGTTGTCTGACATCTATTTCTTCCCTTTTTTTTTTTTTTTTTTTTTTTCCTTCCAGGCTGTTCACACAGGTATGCGGGCATATATTTATAACAAGAATTCTGTCATTGGCTCTCAGGCGGAGCACACGGGGATGCGGACGTACTACTTCAGTGCTGACACCCAGGAGGACATGAACGCCTGGATCCGGGCTATGAACCAGGCTGCTCTCATGCAGACGCGCTCCTCACTGAAGAGGCAAGTTCCACTCAGAAGCTTTCCTAAAAAAAATACAGTATTTTTGTGTTAAAAAATGCGTTTTTAATGAAAAAAAAATTACGTGTCTTAGATAAATCGCACCCGTGGTGGTATCTGACACTGCTGCTTGTAGATACGTGCATGAAACTCCTTCAAGTTTTAAAGAAATAGTTATTTTTAATTTGCGTTCTGTTGCAGAATAGTTAACGGATATCAATTAAGAAAACCTGGTGTTCAGTGTTTGTGTACGCATGCAAATTGTGTGCCTTCATTTAGTGACCTGGATTAATTTCTCTCTGTATATAATATTTTGGGGAATTTCAGGTTAAAAGTTCCAGTTTCTGTGGGCAAATTGCTACACCTTTAACAGCCAATTGGCAGCCTTTGGGGGAGAGAAGTAAAAGAGAGAGCAGAAGTTCAATGAGTTGTTTCAAATGAGTGTTTAGAATTAGGATTCAAGTGCTGTTAAGGGGGAAAAGAATACTAAAATGGGTAAATCATAAGTGGATGGAGTTAATGGATATCAACTAATTAATGCAGGTATGAACGGATAATGAACAAATACAGCTGTGCCAAAATGTGCTTCCAGTTTTTTTCCTTTTTTTTTAAATTGATGTAGCCTTCTTGATGTTTTGGCTTTGGAATGTGATTCTTTCCCTACTCCTCCATGTGGAGGAAGACTGTTCTGTGAGGCAACCCTGCTTTTAGCCACTTTGAGCTGTGAGGATTGAAATGTTATGGTGCAGTTTCTCTGAGTATCTCACACTGCTTTCTTCTGGCCAGTCAAAAATAAGCAAAGGATCAGCATCTCTTCCAGAGCTTTGCATCCTATATGTGTTAAGACTTATACAATCCTATATGTGTTAAGACATCCTACTGTGTTAAGACTTTCCAGATTTAATTTAAATTTCAAGAAACAACCTGGTACCTGTTTCTTTATCTCCTTTGTAAGGGCAAGAATAATTGAAAGAAAAATTGGGTAAGTCTGGCACATTAGAAGTATTGATCCAGTGATACTCCTAAGTAGACTGTTCATTTCTAATTAGACTGAAATGAAAACAATTTTGTCATAGCACTTACGCCAAATTTACTTTCCATAAGGCTTTAAAGAAGCTGAACATAGTGAGATGAGGGGCTACTCTGAGATCAGTGAGAGCCCATTACATTGAGAGAGAAAAAGTTGTTGAGAAGCTTATTGTTACAAGGAGATGAAGAAAATTGCACATGAAGTATGTTATGTGTCAAAAGCAACATGAATCTTTTGGAATCCTCAGACATTTTATAGTGTGTTCAAGATTTCTAACATTATTTAGGCAATAAGGTAAATGAGTAAACTAGTGCACACTGCAGAATGGAGCAATTTTTTCTTCAGGGGTAGCTCCTTGATAGAAATTCCCTGGGCAGTAGTACTGACTTAAATGTAGATACTGCTCTGTCCTCTTGGCCAGAAGTGACTAGTCCCTGAGGCATCTACAAGGATATGAAAGACTTCTTTATATTTTGTCATGAGCAGTTGGCAGCTTAGTTTTGGTTTTTTGGCTTTCAGTGTTTCCTAGGATAGGAAGATTCTTTTATTTGCAGCTTTTTTGTACATAATGTTATATTGAACAGTTCTTTCATACAATACTAGTATTTTCAGTCATTTTTACAGATGTATGTAAGTAATTTCTGCTTCCTTTACAGTACAATAAAGGTAACTTTTGTCTAACTGGGATAGCAACTGAGTTTTGCTGAGCATATTTGTTGTAACATGTCAAATTTATCACAGTCTGCAGACTGTGATTTTGGGGGTATCCTTTGTAACAGAGCAACAAGACCACACCAACTTTTCACAATTATACAGTGTTCATTACTGACACGCATTTTCTTTTCAGGGAAACTGGAAAAGTGGATCAGCAAGCTGTTCCCCAAGTCAATCACGTGGATGCCTGCAAAGAGTTCGTGAAGGCAGAGATTACAGACTCAAAAGAAAGTTACCAGAAATCAGCTGAAATGCTTGGACACGATAAACGTGAAGAGATAAGAAGAGAAAAGGAGGAGGAGGAGCGTTACATCCACAGAAAAGAAACTCTGGAAACCAAAAAGGGAAAGGCTAAGCATGCGTTAACAGAAGCTGATTCATTATTTCCAGACTTAACGAATGCATCGAGGTCCCAAGTAGCTCAGTCTCAGCCAGCTGAGAAGAATGGAACGCTTCCTAGTTCATTAAGTATGGGTGCTGGCCTAGTGGAGCAGAATGGTACTGGCTCATATAAGAGAGGGTTTGTTCCCAGAACAAATCCAGATAAGCAGTTTCAAAGGAAGACTAACATGGCTCAAGTGGAGCACTGGGTGAAAGTCCAGAAAGGAGATACAAGAAGGTTAGTAATAGGCCCATCTTAACTAGATAGCCAAGTGGCATTTTCTTAAAGGAAAACATGTGTTAGTAATACCTTTGGTGCAACTCAGAACAATATTTTACGGAGACAATATGTAAGAAAACTTACTTTTTCCTTCAGTGCAGAATGGTATATTTTTCAGGCATTTATCTCCTGGGGAAGCCAGTATGGGATTGGCTAATCAAATCTCTTGAATGTTGTCACAGTATTGCAAACAGAATAAATAAGATTAGCGTGCTATTTTATTTTCCTTCTTTTAATCACTATGGATGCTTAAAACATCTTAAAATTTGCTTAAATTTTGAAGAGCCAGAAAGTGAAGTGCAACCCTTGGTTGCCTCTTATTCATAAACAATTACAAAATATAAATTACCGGTAATTGTTTTCCACTTCAAAAAGTAAAGAATACTCATTACTTTCCTTCTCTCTTCTGTTCCTGTTCCAAACATTTACTCCTCTATATCAGATCACTGCACTCACAGTGTGTGTATCCCATATTGAAAGGTCTCCATATATTCATTTAGTTAATGATGATGTCCTAGGATGGTCTCCATTTTCTGTCCCTGAAAATTACATAAATACTACCAATAGGTGAAATGTGCACTGGAATGCTTTCGTAGTTTGAAAATCTCATAATTGCTTTGCTTTCAAAGTCAGATTAAGTACCAGTTGGAAAAATGAAGTGATGAATATGTGTGTCTGTTCAGAATGTCACCTTGTGTCAAGTGGCAGGAAAAACAGTTGGGCTTGATGCTACTTGTGGGGATTTTTCAAATATGCTTATTCTACTGAATTAGTGTTTTATAAGTCTGCTCAAATCTAATTATAGTATAAACAAACAAGAGACATTTGCATGTGGTTTTTAGGATGGAGAAAACATTTTGGGAATTTTTGAAATGCTTTTTTAAGCTAAAGTTTGTCAATTTGGAGCCAGTGAGAAGTTTAAGGTTTGCTAATTTTGTGAGGAAGTCCATTCTTCTACTCTTTTATCTTTGAAATTACCCTTGAAGAAGCTTTCTTACTTTTTTATATTATTTAATATTCTTTTAGACTGCTAGAGTCAATTAATTTCCATCTTTTTTGCTTGTATTAATCAGTACTTCACAAAAGAATGAGTTTAATGAAAAAAAGTACTTGGTAAGTTGGTTCTTACTACACACATTGATTTGCCTGAAATAATACAGAAAATGATTGAGCTAATGAGCTAATGCTTAAAAAGCTTCTGTTGATGTTTTTACATCAGAAGTCCTGGCAGTGACAGGCTTGACTGATAGCTAAATAAGTATGGCTTTCTTCCTTATTACTCTTTCCAGTAAATTAACTTTAGGGGCGTGTATCAGGTGCAGTGTTAAGATAGTGTTGTTGCAGGTCCCAGGCTTTGTTCTAGAAGAAATCAGCCAGCTCAGCTGGAGCTGCTAAGTATTCAGTGAAAATAAAGATAGATATATATGTATATCTACATGTATCTATTTCTACATATAGCTCTATATCTGCATATACATATCTCTAAAAATATCTATTTTGGCTCAGCTGGCCTTGTTTTCTTTGCCTTTCCCTGACAAATGCCATTATATTCTCTGCATTCAGAATAAATTGCCTTCCCAAAGATTAATAGTCCCATCTTTTAAATGGCACCTTCTCCTAGCCTGCTGAGGTTGCTGCAGTGTAGTTAAATGATGGATAGAAGTGCAATGTTAGTTGTCAAATGCACAGTGTAGAAATTTAAGCTGGAGATGATAATTTGATTGACATGCCGTTTTGATTTTAGTTAGTAGTAGTATACCACTTAATTTTCTAAAGTTCCATGTTGATTGTTATTCCAGCTGAAATGTTACAAATAGAGAACCTCTGAGGATTCAGAAGGTTGAATAATTCTTGAACACAGAATGAGTACAGTTTTGTTTCCTGGCTCAGGTGTGTAGAGATGCAGTGCTTGCCTACAAGTCGATTATGACAAGAACTCTCAGCTAAATTTAAGGTGCACGCAAATACTGTAGTTGTTCCTATGACTGCTTGTAGGAATAGCGCCTTTTATATAGATCTTTAGACCTTTCAAACAGATGTTTCAATTCCCCTTTTAATAAAGCACTCAGTTTGCTGAGTTGTAAGTGTTAGCTGTCACTTTGGAGATCCACCTCTCTTAGTGACCTCTCAGCTGCACTCCAGCGACATCCAGTGTAGCCATCTAATCCCACTCTGTTCTCAGCAGATGGGAATACCTGCTTTGGTAAGATTCATGACAGCCTTTTGGAGAGATCTCAAGAACTGGAAAAAAGTTTGAAAGGAGGCTTTCAGGAGGGTTTGGGTTTAAGTAATTAAAGGTCAAGGTCAGGACCATCATACGGCAGCTTGTTCAGAAATTGTTAGGTTTTGATCTGATTCCAGTGCCTGCATAAATTTAGTGCATAATTATGAATAATTTGCTATTTCTAACATTCCTTTTTTTGCTTGCATTTTAGAAATGTATTAATCTGATTAAGCTTAATATTTCCCCACTAAAGGCAGTCGAGATACTTCCTTCCTTGCCGATAGTGTTAAAACCTTTCTTGTTATGCAGAACTTTCTGTTCCTTCCTGATTTGCTTAAGGAAGAAACATGACTTGTCTTTGTTAGCTTCTGTGCATTCCCATGAATGGGCACAGTGTTTCTAATAACAGTACTTGTTGTCTTTTCAACATCTATCTTTTTTTACAATATCTGCTGTGTGGTAGCTTCCCATTGCATACCCTGAATGCTTTTTGTGTCCAATAGTCATATAATATGACATCAGGCTATTTATGCACTCTTTAATGTCTGCTTTCCTTTTATATTCTCTATACCTAATCATTCAAATGAGGGAGATTTTGAGAAACTCTCAAAAGGGAGATTCTCTTTCCTTTTATATTCTCTATACCTAATCACTCAAATGAGAGAACAGCTGCTTTTGCTCACTCTTGCTCTTAATATCTAAGAAAGCAATAGTCCAGTCCATTGTGGACTAATTTGAGCCATTTGGGACATTGTTCCTTACGTAGAAATTGGTGTGTTGTCTCAGTGCTTATTTTTGCATGATGCAAATTATCTCTAAGTGTCTCAAACCTTGTGTGGTAGAGATGCCACCAGCTTAAAGCCTGACATCTCAGCTTGAGGTTTCTCCCAACTTCAGATACTGAGAAAACACAATGTGCCTGTATGTAGGCAGTTGCCTCCAAAGTTCAGCTCTGAATATGACTTTCCCTGTGCAATGTTATGCACACTCAACTTTGTTCTCTTTTTATAGCAGCCTGAAGTATTGCTTGAAACTGGCTCATATCAGCTGCTCCACGTACTGCTTTCAAAATAACAGTTTTTAGTTCTTCTCAGAAAAATTCTTCCGTTTCTAGAAGGAAGGCATGATTTCCCTTGTCCCCAACAAAACTTACGTGATCTTTGTTTTCAGGTTGGTTTTGTTCTTAAAGCTGCCAGCCCATGTGACTTCATTGATTGCCACCAATACCAGCTGATCTCAAGACTCTGCCTTTTCATGTCCAGTTAGAAAATAATCACACACAGGTGGTTTGCAACATCCGATAGTTTGCTTATGCCTTCGTGGGATCTCCATTAAATTGGAGTATAGGAGTTGTCAAAATCCATTCTGTTTTTCCACAGAGAAATCACCAGAGGAATCTGTCTTAGCTTCATGCCTCCCTCAGATGTCCTTTTGAAGCATTATCCACTGCCAGCATTCTCAGTTCTTATTGCTATCTAGAGATAATTGCATTTCTCTAGAGATACAAAAATACAAAAAAAAAATTATATTTCATTTAGAAAATACATTTCTACCACATGGTTTTCATGTGGAAAAAATTGGCAGTGAAGTACAGGACATTCCAAGTGCTCATGATGCAGTGAATTAGAGAATTAAAAGAGGTTGTACAACCACTGTACACTGAACTTTGAGTTGCCTGTTCGTACTACCTGCCTGCTTTAGCATTCACTCTGAAATTTGAGGTAACATCAAGATTTTGTGATGTGAGACAGCAGAGCCTTTAGAGATTTTTGATCCTCCAGGCAGTGCAGGGCAGTTACTCTGCTTGCTGGCATGAGGAATTATGTATCCTCTTGAGAGTATCCATATTTCAAGGCAGTCCAACAGTGCCAAATCATGAAAATAAAAAGAGATGGTGGCAACTACTGGGCAGCAGTTACTGGTAGCAATTCTTTCCTCCTTGCTTCAGTTATTCTTGGATGCTGAACAAAGATGTTCTTTTCCATCCTGACCTTTCTTTCATGTGGAATTCCTACATTTTCCAAACCATGAGGTCTCCCCCTCTTGCAGAGAGTGAAACTTACTGAGTGAAGTGATGAAAACATGCTCAGAGTTTCTTTGTGTGGTTTTGTGCTGGATTGGTTTTTTAATTTTGGGGGTTTTGTGTTGATGCTTTGTGGCAAGCCTAGCAGAATGGTTTTCTCTTTGGAGATTCTGAATCAATGGGCAGATGACTGCAAGTACAAAACCCCCAGATGTTTGACTGAAGAATCAGAAATTAGGCAGGCTCTTGTGCATGAGGCTGTGGAAAGATTTTGATTTCAAAGCAGGAGAGAGAGCTAACTAGACTGTGTCAAAACTTTTGCCAGTTCTGTCTCAACACTACCTACTAATATCTAGTTTGTACAGTTTAAATGTTTTGTGGTGCAGTACTAAAGCAGGATGTAATACTTCTCTTTATATTCTAATTTGTCAATGACCTTTGTTGTAAGAAGTCTCACGTTGCTCAAATCAGTAGAATCAGTAGCATTAGGTGAAAGTAAATAATACAGACCTAGGGACTTTGAGCAGTTTCTTACCATTTTCTTTCTTTTTGCTTCATTCACATGAACAAAAACTATCTGAGATATTCTGAGATCGGTGAGATTTCTTCTTGCTTTTAAAGATGTTTATATTGAACGTGCATTTGTTTTCGTAAACTGCACCACCTAGTGGTGAGCACATTTTCTGTGAAAAGGAATGTTTTAATTTACAGACTCACTTGATAAACGTGACAGTAACTCCTTTCTTCATGTTCTTGACTTTCTTTTTAGACTAAGTACATAATGCTGCCGTTCCTTAAGTTGGTTTCTAGTAGTTCATCCTAGGTTAAACGCTCAACTGAAATCCTGTATTTATACAGTGTAGTGTTTGTGTGCAGGATAGATGTCATTAATATTGCTTTGTTAATATTTCTGTAAATTCTTTTAAAATGTCTGTTATGTGTCTTGTAGCTCCTATGCTTATGTCATTAGAGGTTGTTTTTATCATCCACTCCCATTTACCAGTGTGTGCTAAAATTTACCCTTTTCTTCCCTTTTTTACAGCCTCGCTTCAGATCAGACTCTTACACGTCAGGGTCCCAATCCTCCTTTTCCTGAAAACTATCACACTTTGCCAAAGAATACCAGGCAGCCTTCAGGGAGCTCACCACCACCAAACCGCAATTTGCCGAGTGACTACAAATATGCACAGGATCGTGTAAGCCACTTGAAGATGTCCCAGGAAGAAAGGAAAGCAAATAAGGATGGAACTGTTTGGCAGCTGTATGAGTGGCAGCAGAGACAGCAGTTCAAACATGGCAGCCCCACCGCCCCACTTTATGTAGGTTCTTCAGACTTCATCGATCGTGCTAAGTCAAAAAGTTCATTAGATGTTCCACGATCAATATCTGTTCCACCCTCTCCATCTGATATTCCTCCACCTGGACCTCCAAAAAACTTTCTCCCACGGAGACCACATACTCCTGCAGAAAGGCTCACAGTTAAACCGTCTGATGAGAGACAGACTGTGGATGTTCCTTTTGCTGGATCCCCCAGGAAGATACGGAATCGTGCTGCAAAGGTTTGTATCTGTTTAACTGATTACACACCATTCTACACATGGTGTCACGCATGGGGGGTTTATTGCATCCTTCCTCGTGTGTGAAAGATCATGTAAGTTGTAAAAGCTAATACAAGCAATGATTTTCTCCTCGAGCTCTTGCCATTCTGATCAGATTTATTAACTTTTGGTGGTTAGGAAAGGAAGATTGGTGGCATGTCACATAGGTTTGGAATACTTCTAATAAAAAACTGCAAGGCATATGCTTACATGTATAAAGTCTACAGATAGTAGTATTTTAATATAGAGTATGTAGGCAAGACTGTAAAACTCAGCAGAATGGAATCTTCCTTGATTATTTATTTTTGCTTGTAACTTTGTGTTTGCCATGCCTGCTGTCTCTACATGCTTTACTGTTGTAATCTTACAGCTGGTTTTGTTTTAAGTTATGGCAAACCCCGTATTATTATTATTATTATTATAAAGTATATTATTTTTCATGCATTTAATAGTTCAGGTTCATTGCAGAGTCTTTAGCATTGGGCTAAACAAAGCCAAGTTGTGTTGGTCTGAAACTTCAACCTTCTGCGTAGTTTCAGTGTGAATTTTTTTGGAGGGACTCTTATACCCTCTTATCTGGTGGTGACAGAGGTTTGCCTATTCAGTACTCTAAATGCTCTCCTTCCCTAAGGAATTTGGGGAAATTTATGTTGAATCAATGAAGGACTGACTTGTCTTGTTCGATCTGGAATAATTGGTATTGAAAGCCTCTCTATTCACTTAATTCTTCGACCTCAGCCATGGACTCTGATAGGGAAAGTATTTGCCAAGAGAGAGACTTGTAAATCCAGATACCCACTGTGGGTTTAGGACCATGACTTTTGGTTGCAGCTTCATGCACAGTATAGATTTTTTGCCTAGTGTATATGTGGTGTAGCTGTTGGGTGTCTTTCAGCATTTATAGGTTTATAGTATTCTGTCAGACAGTGGAACAGTCTAGTGATTTGCAGCACTGGAAATTAATATTTTTCACTCCTGATTGTATTATACCACCCACTGGTTTCTCCACGTGTAAGTTGAAGGAGCATTACATCCTTACAAAGGCATGTATAGCAGTCTTTTCCTTCCCTGCAAAATGTAACTGCAGACATTTTAAGCTCTTTTTATGGGCTTTACCAATATGGGGAAACACAGTTCCTCATCATTAAAACTTCTCTCTGAAACTTCTGTGAAAGTTTGTAGAGAAAAACACTCATGTTTTTCTATGTAAGCACACAGCATCATTCTACATTTAAATGTGTGTGTCTGCAGAAATCCATGCTCCCTGTACTGCTTTATTAAATTCTATCCAGTTGCACTTAAAAAAAACCAAGGTGAGTGAGGCAAAACAAAACGGCATTCAGTGAAATTCAGAGACAGGAATGAAAATAAACTGTGAGATGTTTAGTCTGCCTTGAAGAAAGCCATAGAAGTTTGGCTTTGAGAGAAAGATGAAAGAATGAGTGTGCAGTAGGCTTTCTTATTGTAAGTAGACAGGGGCAGATCAAGGATGATTATTAAAAAACCCCTTGGTATTGGTGGCAGCCATTGCCACAAGGTGTCAGTCATGTCAGTAGCTTTGTGTTCCCTGGCTAAAAGAGAGCATTCACAGTTGTTAGTAAGTGCAGTACAAGCCTGCTGTCGGAGGGCATCATGCAACCAAACCTTTCTCTGGGAGACGTCGGGCGGGGAGAGGGCTCCATGAACCTCTTTTTTATTTGCTGGTCGCCGCATTGCACGTTCTGCTGAAGCATCTCATACTGCCACAACCCGCTGCTCTGCCCAGCATCGCAGGTGCTGAATTGGCATTTGTTCATTCATAAGTTTGTAATCATCAAGGGGTCTGGGTGGCCCGTGAGCGTTACCCTGATCTAAGCACGCCACAAATTCAAATAGAAAATCTGTGGCAGAGGTGCAGACTGACTTTGCCCTGAGGTGCAACACAGCTGCCACTTGACACAATCCTTACGTTGTGGCTGTGGCTTCTTGCAGAGCTCCACTCACCTGGATCGGCGCTCCATGCCTGCCATGGGCTACATGACGCACACGGTGAGCGCGCCCAGCTTGCACGGCAAGTCGGTAAGTGCAGAGCACTGCTCCTCGTGTGTCCTTGCGCTAGCGCAGCTAAGTTTTAAAGTCCGTAATCTTTCACCTTAGCTTCACTAGTTAAAGCATAAATAACTCGAATGAGAACTTAATCTTAACCCGGCAAAGCCTATAGGACTTTTGACTTTGTCTGCAACATGAACAGGGGTGAGCTGTCTGTTATTACAGGATTCAGGTTTTATTATGTTTATTTGACCAAATGCAGAGTTAATTAAATAATTGCTTAATCATGTCAAGTAACTGCTTTCTGGGCACTGAGGTGAAAAATGTAATTATAGTTCCTCTCCCTGAAGACTGCTAATTTCCTCTTTACAATGTGTCTAAATACCTGCAGCCCGAAGAGCTAACATTGCTTCTCATTCGATTAAGGAGACATCAGGCTAAGTTGGCTAGTATAAGAAATTACACAATCGCTCAGTTACTGCAGCACTTGCCAACTAATTCTACTTATCAGGTCAGCTGCTGCGTGGCTCATCTGTGACGTTTTGTGACTCTGCAAATGCTTCATGAGTGGCATGCTTGAGTCTGTGCTTCCTTGCCCATTCTTTGGTATTCTACAGTGCCCAGGTTGTTTGCGGTTTTTCTTTGCTTACTGTATTTGCTACAAAAGATGAGCGTTTTTAAGTTACAGGGCGCCAGTGCATCTGTTTCAAAGTGTCTACTTCCTTTTTATACTGTGTATTTATACTATTTCTGAAAATGCTGCATCTTCAGAAATGTGGGTTAAAATACTGTATAAGTTCATTCTAAAGCAAAACCATTTCTTTGTGCTGCTTTCATGGTGGGGTTGGCTCCCTGTGCCACATGCTGCATCACCTGCAAATTGAAATGCATCAGCCAGTCTGTATATTCATATGAGCTTGTAACTGTGTCAGTTCTGCAGGTGAACATTGGTTCATAAAAGCTCAGGAGCATCTCGGATCGTCTATGGTGCTCTTGATTGCGCTGGTGTTATGAAGCTTGTAAATGTGAAATTGAACAGAATGTGCTCACAGAGCTCTCTGGTTCCTATTAGACCCTCAAAAATGGAGCCACCTGGCAATAAAATCTGGTGACTCTTCTTGGAATTGGTGAAGGCTTTGGCCCAAAACTAAAGTAATTTTTTTGAATTGAAGAAGTTTAATTTCCCGATTACCTCACCTACAGAACAATTGCACTAAGATGGGTGGTAATAACAGGGATTTCTCCAAAAATGGGCAGACTTCCTAGTCAAGTCCTCAGCCAGTCTTTCAAGCTGATCTGACAAGAATTGTAAGTGAACACCTCTAAAGAAATGCAAGTGTGATCTATTGATTTTATGGCATAAAAGGTTTTTCTTTTCTTTTTCTAACTATACATTCTCATTGGCTCAAAACTTGAGAAAAGGTATAGTTGTGTTTTTCTTTTATTCTGAAGTTAATTGCAGGTTATGAAATGCTGACAAAATAGCAGTTCAAATTCTTGGAAATTTTGGGCATTTTGGCTAACTACAAGTAGCACATTTGCAACAGTTAAACTTTATTTTGTATTGCAAATATCCCTTTTCAAGAGAGGAGAAGTAACTTTGTTATGACTTCTGTGCATGTTTTCCTTGAAGGGACTGTAATAAAGATGTTGCTAGATGAGTGTAACTATAAATTAAGCTGATTGCAATTACAGGTGAGGCAATGGAGAATAAGGATCAACTTGAATGCTGTTACTTAAAAGATAAAATGGATTGTCTAATCATATAAATGAGATCTTTTTCAGAATTTTATTCACAAAACTTATTTTATACTTTCCCTGAATAAAGGAATTCTTATATTAAAACGCGTATGAATTGTGATCAAAAGTATTCTAGTGATATATTATAAGAATATATGATGTCTTCTAGTTACATCTGACATTGTCACACCACTGTAACTTTTTCAGGGAAAAAGTGCTAGTCAGTGGAAATTGATCTTGAAAAAACATCTTTTGAAAATGTATTGTTTCAGGTAGTTCTGTGTCCTGTTAGAGGTGGAAACAAAAATCTAGATGTTTGGAGGCGGGTTAATGAGGCAGTAATGCTCTTGGGAAATATTTTGCCCATTTTTAGCTGTAAATTGCAATATGCTGGTGGAGCAAACGTGCTTTTTTTATGTGCTCCTACTCTGTTATTTTGTTTTTCTTCGGTCTGTTTTCTTGTATATAGCAAATCCAACTATTCTGAAATGGTTTCAAACATTCAAATATATTGCACTGTTTTTTCCCTATGTGCTTACCTGAAGGCGGATGACACTTACATCCAGTTGAAAAAGGATCTGGAGTATTTGGATCTAAAGGTAAGATTTTACACAAGTCTGCTTCTTCTTAAATATTTTTTTCAACCCAGTTGTCTTTGTATCATCTTTGTACCTGCAAACTTTAAAGTAACTTTCTAGTCTGAGATGGAAACTGTCTTTGGCCTGTGTTGTGCTTCAAATATTGAGTGTCTTTTTAGTAGTGACTATGCAATTAGAGTGCAAACTCAGAAAATGTGGTTTTAAGAGCAACTTGTGTTACTGGTACTGAGATGAATGATAGGTGGGTTTAGGGAAATCAGATAAAGAACAGATTGAAAATGTTTCTCTGCTGTAGCATTAGTACCAATATGAAGTCAACACCTCTAAGTTAAAACTCATGTTCTCTTAATCCAGCTTTTCCCCTTTAAATCTTCTTAAACTGATTTTTCCCGTATTTGTATGTGCCATATGTTCTCGTGAAAATGTGATTAATTAGCACTGTCATTGTTTTCATGTTACTACAACTAAAAGATTTCAAATGCACCCGTTCATCCATCCATCCATCCATAGATAGAATCTGATCAAGTAATGTTAGGAGGCATTTCTTTTTAAAAGACAGTTAAATATGATACCCAGGGTCCTATCATCTGTCTAAATGATTTCTGTGTCTGGTACACTTGATGGTTGGCAATTTGAAAGCAAATCAAGAATTCTTAGTATCAGGTTTTGAAGGGAAAAAAACCAGCAAAAAGATGGAATTGTTTTGCTTAACAGAGTAGTTTGCCACTTTCTAAGTATGTAGGATGTCTTGCCATATATAAGTGACATGGTGTTCCTGAAAATCAGGGTGAAGGGAAATTTGACACCTTGTTGTCTGTCTGGTTTGCATGTACAGAGCTCACTGATGCCATGGGGTGTTTGTTGCCTGTGAGCTGACTGCACCTCTGGGGATGTGTATTTCAGTCTTATCTGATGTTTGAATTCCTGAATATATAACCAAATATGTAAATGGGAAATATTATTAATACATACTATGCATACATACAGTATAAAGATATGTATAAAGATATAGTATTTAGCATATAATACAGGTGCTGTATATGTAGTCTAAATGATCAAATATGTAAACTGTTGGAATCTTTAATATACAAATTTAAAATTGGTTCGACACATTTCGTTTTAAGCCTTGTCCTTGGTTTATTCATGGCTTTGCCAAGTGTAGCTGCAGCCTAAGCCATCAGATGAATTTTATGACAAATTACAATTTAAGAAGTCCTACAATGTGAGAAATTAATAATAATCACAGTGTTTTGTCCTTTATAAAGCACAATAAATTTCACAGTTATAGTGACCTCAGGTCAAGCTTCTAAAAATGTGATATGCTTAGCAAAATTATTAGGAGGAGTTCTTAACTTTTTAGTGGATTCTGTCCAGATTAATTTGTTGCAGTCTGGAACATGAGAAGATATTTGGTCTCTTAGGAGCTCCCCTTGTGCCTTCCTGCTGCCTGTAGCACCTAACAAAAGCAGCCAGAAAGAAAAATGTATGGAGGCATCTGATACTTCTGTGAAAAGAAACTTAATACCAGTTGGTTTCCTTTTGAAAATCATGACACTCGAAATGTCAAGTATG
>WAAG01067784.1:0-20983 GCA_013390105.1 Tichodroma muraria
TTCTGCCTAGGATGAACTCCAGAGTTTAGTGCTAAGGATGCTTGTGGAGGAACACTGATGCAGCCAGATGCCATGCTGCTTTTGTGTTGCTTCCTAGAGTGATTAACTTGTCAGATTGATCTCCCAAAGACCAGTATGAGAGATGATATGTACTTATCTTAATTCAAAGCCAGATGACCCCTGGAGTTACTTCATCCTGATGGAAAACTCTGAATAGGACAGCAAGGGGTAATAATGCTATGGAAGCTCTGTAGTTTCCTTTCTGCGCAGTAAAGGATTGAGACACACATTTGGTCTTTCATATTTTTTCTTTGACAAAAGTAGAAGGGTGACAGAAGAAAGTTCTGCATTATTCAGTTTAGAAATATGCCACTCATTTGCATGTCTTTGTATCTATTATTTACTTGCTAGGGTGACTGATAGTCCTGCTCAGATGTATGCATGAGATGACAAGGCACCGATGACAGAATGACATTGGTAACAACACATGGCTTGTCAGCATATATTGCTAAAATATGCCATGGCTTGTGGAACATTAAATATGTAATATGGAATGAACATTAAATATGTATTAGGTTGTAAAAAAAAAAAAAAAAAAAATTAGTGAAGATTACCTGAAAGTTCACTAGAAAAGTCTTTGTCTTTTCTGAAAACATGAGCTAGTACCATCAAAAAATACAGTGATAAAATAGCATGTATTTATTCTCATGGACTAATACAAATGATTAATTAAATCTCTGTTATATTTGAGAGAAAGGAGAATTATTGCTTAAAACCCTTTTTTTAGGATAGACGCTGCACTTAATTTAGACAGCAGCTCGGATGTGTTGGATAGGAAAGATTGTTTTGAAAAGATGTGCATGACTTTTGTCTGAGACAAAAAAATACCTTTGAGTGTAGGAGTGCTCTGGGTGTCTGGTTGCTCAGACATGAGTGATTCACTTAGAGGAGGCTGTGTAAAGGAAGCATCTCTTACTCCAGCTCATTTTGGCCTCAGAGGGAGGCTGAGTTTGACCAGCAAGGTGGAGAAAATAGCATTGAATGGGAAGGTGGGATCTGGATATGTGGAACTCATGAACGTAGAAGATACTAAAGTACAGCTATTGATTGTCAGGTTCTGAAGCTCATTTAAGTCACTAAAAAAAAGAGCAAATCAATATAAAATATTTGGACACTTTTTAAGATAACATGTATGTTTTGCTTTTCAGCTTCTCTTTTGAAAGGATTGAAACATGCAAATATTGTGCTCCTTCATGACATCATTCACACCAAGGAGACCTTGACACTTGTGTTTGAATATGTGGTGAGTAAAGTGACTATATATTCTAGATATGGTCCAGAGTGTATTGAATTTTATGGAAATTCTGACTTTACCATTAGTGATATATGAATCAGGCCGAAACAACCCTTTACTTTATTCAGGAGAGTGATGGCTGTAAGAGATTTTGCTTTGTAGTGGCGTCGACTGAAAGTGGAAAGCTGGGCTAAACCAGGTTCAGGGATAGAGAAGTGTCTTCTAGGGCTCTTGAAGGACCTTATGCTATTGAGTTGACTTTTCAAACTTACTCTGCTTCCTAGTTATAGCTTATTGGAGCTTTTTCTTCATTGATGTGATCAGTAACGTTAAATAGGTGAGAATAATGTAGGGAAGAACAGGACTGAAATGCTTAAGGGATAGCTCCTTGATGAAAAGCATATATCAAATTTGAATTGTTTTTTTTTTGTGATTGGCTTGTTCAGAGTGTTTTTTTATAAGCAATGTCAGTAAAAAAATGTCTGGTGCATGCAATTTAGAATTTAGGATATTTTTTTAATTTTGCCATGACTAATGCTTTATCTATTAATTAAAACTTCAATTTACATAGTAGGCAGTGTAAGGATCTAATTGTGTTGAGAGTATTACTTTCCAAAGTGCTGGCCTTGGCCTCCTAATTAATCCTTTTAGTTTTTCTAAGACAAACATATGGCATTTGTGTAGAACTACTTTAGCATTTAGCTGTGGAATTATGCAATGTACTATCATAATTAACCTCCCAGTTTTCACAGATGGGTCCAAGAACATGTAATTTCAAAGAAACAAATGAATTTAGAGACCGTTAGATTTTCAGTATAATATCAGTTATTGTATTGTAGTCTGTAAGTAACTGTGTTTATAAAGTACAGTGATTGCTAGCATTACTCTAAATACATCTCTGCTGAAGACAGATGGAATTTTTTTGTGTGTTTCTTGGGGGCAGGCTTTGATTTTTACATGATAATGCACACAGCATCACAGAATCTTGTCTGGAGAAGTTGTTTACCTTGTGTATTTACATAAATGTGCTACACTGTGGGGGTGTGGGTATTCAGCTGCAGCAGCCTGCAGAGCATTTGATACAGTACATATTTGTTTACCTCAGGTATTGGAACAGTAATAAAAATTTAATTCATTTTCTTAAAATCAGTATCTCTGCTCCTGACTTACACACTGAATTAACACAGGAAAAGCCTTCATACTTAATTTTATGTAATGGTCAGTGTACACTTATTTGCATATCTTTACATGAATACAGTTTGCAGCACCATTTATCAGCACTGTATTTAGCTGTATTCTTCAGAACTGGTTGAGAGATTAGATGTATAGAATGTTTCTCCCTAAAATAGATGGGTTTGCCTATTACACTAATTTCAAATTGCTGGATTTTACCTTAATTTTACCTGTAATTGCTTATTACACTGATGCAAGTTTCTGGATTTTATATCCAGTAAGGCTGTTTAGACAGGTTGTTTAAGATAGGTTATTTAAGACTCTACAGACACAGATTAAGCTTCATACAGTGGCACATTCTTCTGGATTCACTTAACTTTTTCAACAGGGGACCAACTCTGCTGGAGGTTGCACCTTTTGGTTCCCATG
The DNA here is from genome assembly GCA_013390105.1 of Tichodroma muraria. Lineage (NCBI taxonomy): Eukaryota > Metazoa > Chordata > Aves > Passeriformes > Sittidae > Tichodroma > Tichodroma muraria. Next base: position 2,897 of record WAAG01067784.1, read on the forward strand.
GTGTTTCGTAGCTATTGAGACTGTTTAAGAATCTCATTTAGTATTGTTTTTTAGTAACTGATCCAAGTAATATTTTAGTGTTTAGGCTGGTAGATAGTCTCTCATGGTGCTGCTGGGGAAGAAGGGAAGGGTACTTTATTCTCTCCAAGCAGCCTAAAGACTGTATAATAATGACATTGTAACATGCTCCTGTGCCTTGAGATGACAGAATATCTTAACATAAATCTGTGTTCATTGTTCGGTAATGTGAAGTTATAGTCTGGTCAAATAGTGAATGCTATCTGATAGTGTTTGAGAATGCCCAAGTAACCTGAACAGAATTCCTGTGAGTGTGCATGATACAGGTTTTAATTGCATGATTGCAAGGGTCTCATTTGTTCCTTTGGTTATAGAGCATCCATTCAGTGCATAATGTGAATGTGCAGAGGCAAAAATTACAGTTGCCCATTTAAATGTACAAATTTTGGCTGATTGAGTATGCAATCTAGCTGTGTAATTGGTGTTACTGAGCTCTGTATCTGTAATGTCTGGTTGTTGTTAACACCTGTATGTGGTTTAGCACAATTATATGAGTAATTTGCACTGAAAGAAGTCAAAATGTTCATATGATTAAAATTAAATGGTAGCGTACGTTCTTGAATGACTGAATCCTAACCTAAAAGGGTTTGAATTTGATTTATTTCATAAAGGGATATCATGGAACTGTTACTCTATTGCCATTGATCACTACTGACCTTTTAAAACATAATAAAAGACATCCAAGTGAGTTATCTTGACTAAATTAGGAATGAACAGTTAGTGATCCAAGAGTTCTCAAAAAATGGAAACTTTGGGTTGCTAGGTTGGTGATGATTCCATTGGGAAAATAATACTGGTGAAATGTCTGAGGTTATCAGAGGTGTTTGGTTTCAGCATTGACCCTGAAAGAGTAGAATGAAATTTAATTTCATGTGCCACCTTTCATTGCAAAGTGCATTATGGTAATAAGTTAAATGCTGAAAGCAGAATAGCCTCTGAAAGGGAACATGGCCTCTGAAAGAGTCATTAAATTCTCTGGGTCCCTCAAATTAGCTTTTTTTAAAAATATGTATATCTGTCAGATGAAAACATGATGGAGATTTTAACATTTTTAACATTGTTAAAGTTAACAACTTTAACATTGGTGGTCTGCAAAGCTAAGAAAAGGCAATGTTTAAAAATTCTGTCTGACAGTTGAAGATCGGGAGAAATTTTTTCTCCGTATAAACGTTTTGGTGGTGAATGTGGAACTGTACATCTGTGTGGAAGAAGAGAAAGGGAGCTTGTAACTTTTGAATGAAAGAACTTAGTTGAAAATAGTTTAGACTACAGTACCTTGTTACTAAGGCATAATTTCTTTGTGTTCTTTGTTAACTCTTACATCAATGTGTTGCAAAGCATGCTTAGAACTCAGTTTTATCACTGGATGACTGTCCTGGTTTAGGGCAGATATGGGAAGAAAACTTTGAATGGGGTCCCTCTAGAAAGCAAATCCAAATGGCCCCTCCCCCAACTGGTTAGGGAAAAGATTTCTTGGAGAAAAGTGGAAAAAATTGTTTATTTAACAGGCAAAGCACTCCCCAGCGCAACAAATGAACAATCCTAAACAACAAAACCTCTCGCTGCTCCAAAGAGATGACGAATGCAGAAAGTCTCTCCCGTGGGCTGCAGCTCGGCTCCCTCAGGCTGTGTCAGTCCCTCGGCGCTGGGAAATGCCGGGGCCAGGCCAGCCCGGGGGGCCACAGGTGTGGGCTCCTGGTGCTCCTCTGGGTTTTCAGTCCAGAGCAGGTTTGAACAGTTCCAGGAAAAAGGAAAAAAAAAAAACCCACAGTCTGGAGAACTTCTCTGCTTCATCCAGCCAAAAACTAACACAAAGCAAAGGAAAGCTCTCCCGCCATCCGCACTGCAGACAACACAAGCCGTGTGTGAAGGAAAGCTTGAAACTCTTATCTTTGTGTTTTGAAAACAACCACCTTAGACATTCCACCGCTTCTCCTGCTCCCCCCTTCACTCTCAGATCCAGTTTTAAAAGTGCGAAACTTATTTCTGAGCTAAACAGACGAATGGGGATACAATTCAGCATCAACCCAGGACAATGACTCAAAGACATTATTACCTGGGGAGTTTTGAGAATGAGCTGCTTGGAATTTCCTCTAAAAACCTGAATGGCTGATAGTCTTTCATGTATAAATGGTAAAGAAAAGGATTTCTGCATAGTTAACTGGGATGTGCTAAGCAAGGCCTGAAAAGAAATTTTGATGCACTTTGCATCTGCTGTCTGAGACTGCAGTGACTTCCCAAAGTAAAAGGTCAGTTCACCTTTACAGTTCAGTGGAGGCATGCGACAGTTCACATAGGTTTTGTTCCCTTCCTCACCAGGCTCTGTTTAGGTGTTAGTTTAGGAGATTTTATGGGGATGGTGACTTTAGTACCAGTGTCACTGATATGGCCAGCTTTGCCCAAGGAGATGGTGAATTTTACAGGTGAGATCTCAGACATACTGAGAGATCTCTGAAGATGGGTTCACATCTGTTTGCTCTAAAGTGATCATTAGCTGCTACCGTTTGCTGCTTCGCTTGTTTATTTAGAAGGAAGATGACTAAATTTAGAAAGATTTAATTGCTGAAAGGCAATCCTAAGCAAAACGTGTTTGCTACAGGCTCGGTAGAATGATAATAAGGTTTTTAGTATTATGCATAATTATGTAAGTATATTATTATCAATAAATGAACCAGCCGCTTGTCCTATTCCTGGCATGTAAAAGTGAGCTTGTGTAGAGATACTTTACATCATGCTTTCAATATTTATGATCTAGGTTTGCAACAAGAACAGATACTTATAATTGGAAGGATGAGTAATGAGCAATATTATGTCTGCCTCAATAGTGAAAAAGCTCCAGAGTAATTTAATAATGTCATTTAAACCCAAGCATTTTCAATTGCCTTGCCCATTTTAATATTTGTGTATGTTTTTGTTTCTAAAAATTACTTTCCATTAAAGAAGAATGTTTAATTTTCATTGCTTCATTACAGCAGCCAAAATAGGTTGTTATACGATGAGTTTACTTAATAAAGTTCATTAGTTACATTTCCCTCCCATTTCCTGTAAGAAAAAACTAAGTGTGAGTTTCTCATTTTAAAGCTTATTGGAAATTGACCTATATACTCTTTATCAGAATTAAGTATTACACAGCTGAGATTTTGAATTTGTCTTGGGACAAATTTGTCTTACATAATACTTACAAAATATTATGTGAGAAAATGAGCAAAATTAATCATGTGCAAGGTTCAAAAATTTTTCCATTGAAAAATTTCAATTTCTTGTAACTTGATAATTTGGACTGAACACTATTATTGTTTTTCCATTTTTATTTATTTTATTAGGGAGCAAGTGTTGAGACTAAAGGTATGATGGCATTGATTGTTTGTGAAAACAAGCCAAAAACCCCACTTTTTTTAGTGGGTGAGAGAGTGGGGAAAATCAGTAGCGTCCCAGAGATACTTTTGAGCTCTTATCACTAGGATCCTTCAGTGATGTGTAATACCTAGGGAGAAACTGGGCACAACAAGGAAGGAGGAGTCTTCTAATCCTTGACTCAAAGTGAAACTTATTTGGAGCCTGAATTATGTTATTTTGGTGTGAAAGTGAAATGATGGGTGGTTTTATTCCCATCTGAAATCGAGGTGCCTGTCCAGCTATGGTCAGCAAGAGCTGAAAGCTAGTGAAGCTCTGCAAGAAGCCAGGTGCCTCCAGTCACCCTTGCTTACTGTGAATGTGCTTGTCCTCCCCGGCAAGGAGCAGTCACTGACGGCTCCCAGCGTGGGAACAGTTATTTATTTAGCAGAATTTAGAATTCTTGCAGAATCTAGAATATAGAATTTAGCAGTTTCTGTTTGCCTTGACCAGAGAAGGAGCTGTTCCCCTGTCGTTTAACCCTGCCTCGTGCCCCAGGCTTGCCTTAAGTTGCATTGCTCAAGTTGAAGTCAAAAAGATGACAGAACAAGGCTGAGAGTAAACAGAGAGAAAGGAGATCCTGCACTGTTGAGAAGAGGCAGTAAGGGAATACTGCTCTTGGGAAAGCCTTGTTTTTCAAGTTTTAATGAGTACATCAGAGACCGGTGCTGCTGATGTCCAAGTATAGGCTGGAAATGCAAACAAAATAGGCTTCAGGACGGAGGCATTGAGGTGGGATTTCAGAAGGAAATTGTCTAGTGCTCTGCTGAGAGGTAAAGATTCTTCCAGACATGGGAATTGGTAGGAAAGAAGGAGTAAAAAATTGTATTTAAAAATACTGCTAAGCTAAGAGGTTTACATATGTCTAGCAAGGGCAGATGTTGAAAATTTCTTGAGCACATGGTGTAACTCTTGAGTACGGTGCTGTGCAGGGCCAGGAGTTGGACTTGATGGTCCTTGTGAATTCCTCCCAACTCAGCACATTCTGTGGTTCTGTGATCCTGTCTTTGTAGGATTTCCAAATGTTGTGTAGACTTCATATGGAGGGCACATGCTGATGAATAGATGTATTAATAAAATTAATCAAGATTTACATCCAACAGGCTGAAAGGCTGTGTGCATCTGAATGACTAATTTTTGTACAATTTACTAATAGCTGGTAAATACTGGTTAGATTTGTGGTGTGCTGTACACCATTTAATAATTAGCATCTATTATCTATTCTTCTTTTTGTTAAGTATTAACACTTGCATTCAATGTAAGTATTAAAAAAACACCAAAACAATACACACAACAAAATCAAAGTGTAAGAAACATCCAGAGTTGAGCTGATGGATGGAATCCTGGAAATCCCGTGAGATATTCTACTTTCTGTCAGATCCCAACTAGTTTTTTCCTAAATTACAGATAAAAATTCAGGTGTCATTGCAGTCCATCAAAACCGCATTCATGTAGTAAGATGCATGTGCATTGTAGACATGCCAGTGGTGACACTGTACTTAATACAGGTAATGCCACCATCCTAAAGGGTAAATTTGTACACACAAGAAAGATATGAATCAGCTGGAGACCTGAAGGGGGAAAAGACAAGGGTGAGTAAACATAGAGAATAAAGCCTTCTAAGGAAAAGTCAGAGTGAGTAAGGCTCTTAAGAGTTGGGGGAAAAAAACCCGATGAGACATTTACAGCCTTTAAATATATCATAGAGAAAGTCAGTGACCTATTTTTATGTGAATTGTAAAGAGGATAAAAAAGAAAATCTGGAATTACAGTAAGGAAGAGAAAGATTAAACTCAAGGAATGCCCCTTTCACACTAACAATAATACAGCACTTAAGCAGCTACTATGGGGTGATGGTTTCTCTAGTGCTGTCAGTTTCTAAAGAACAATTTAGGCAAATAACCAATAGAATTCTGTCATTGATAGTAGATATAGGTAAGGTTATTATTTTTTCTTTTTGAAGTCCTTTCTATATGCATCTTTCTGCATCATAATTTTCATCAGTGAAATATGAACACTTTTAGTCTTTCAGTGAAGTTAATGTGCAGTTGCTTTCCTGTGCCAGGAACTGAAGAAAGAAATATATTAGTTTATTTTAATACTTTAAACAAAGTTTTAAAAAAGGAATTCTTCTAGTTGTGTGCTTTTTGTTTGTTGGTGTGTGTTGGTTTCTTGGTTGGGTTTTTTTTAGTAGTTAATCATTTCTATGTTATAGATTCATGCACAGCTCTATCATCAGTAGTTCCGGTGGCATCCTACATATTCCTTATCTTTTTATTTCTGTCATAAACTGGCATTGCTTAGTTCCCTCTGAGGTGAAACCTGACAGTATGTCAGCTTGCGCTACAGACTCTCCAGCCTAATTAAATTTTTTTTCCTCAAGCTCTCTTTAATAATATGTGTTGTAACTCTCAATTCCTCTTAAAATGTGAAGCTCTGATTTATTCAGTGCAGATTGAAAAAATAAACAAACAAGCCACCAATCCAGAACTTACTGTTTGGAGAGGGATGATTACCATAATTCTAAATCTTAAAAATAGATTTTTCCTTCCTGAACAAAGTATGTAGCTTTGTACTAATTTAGTCATATTGATAAAAATACATCCATAAGATCTTTAAAAACAGAAACTTGGAGTGAGCAGTTCTGGCAAAATAAAAGTAGTAAAAATCCTGAAAACAGAATGAATAAATCCGTAATTGCAGATATTTTTATGTTTATAGTTCTATGATGTAAAAGATAACTGAAATGGCAAATAGGAGGAGGCAAGAATCAAGCTTGAGTAATAAACAAAGCCAGTTCTTGAAAGTTAAAAAGCCCTATTTGTTTCTGTTTTATTCCTTTGAATAAAGAGGATCTAATCCGTGGAAGCATCATTTTTCTTTTGTGTGCCATGCAGTCTGAACTGAGTTTTTCCCTATAAAATTTTTATTAATCTTACTTTTATTAATTTTTATTAATCTTCTTTTATTAATGATGCATGGACAGTTAGGATTAGGATACATGACAGGAAAAAATCACTCAGCCAGTGTGAAGAGAGGTCTACATAGGATGTGGAAGTTTTTTAAGGAAGGCTTTGCATTGGTCCTCTCCTGCCCTGAAGATGGCATTTGTTTTGTTGCCCAGCACACACCACCTTACAAAGGGCTCTGGTGCCAGCTGAGCTTGTGTAGATACAACTGAGTCATCCATGGTCAGTACCATGCCAATATTCATGTGGATACTTCGCTGGTGTGGCTGTATGTGGATTGTTAGCCTCCCTGCCATGTATGTGTTCTGCTTATGTGGTCCTGGAGCAAGTACTCTCACCATAGTGAGAGTATGGTAGTGAGCCTGTGGGTATCTTCTGTGCTCTAACAAGTAACTTTTCTGTATCTTCAAGTTTTTATTATTTTTAGTTTTGTTTGTTTGTTTGTTATATGTGCATATCGTGGTCAATGTTGTGGAAGCTCAATGACATAAATTAGAGAGAAAGTGCATATGCCCATCCTTGTTGCCACATGTGTTGCAGCTTGCAAAAATTGTCCCAAATCTGCTGATTTTGAGGTCTCTAAGTCCATCACAGTTTGCACAAGCTGATGATTTGATACTCAGTTTTGATCACACTAAACAGAAATTCCTACTTATTTTTCATTGTCATTCTTTTGTTCAGATAATCTCACTAAATTAAGTGGGTTTTGTCTCCTTAACCTGATTTACTAAGAACACAAAGCTGATAGAATTATTAAGGTGGACAGAGGATAAGGAGGAGGATAAACTGGCATCTTTAGAAAACTGTATTTTGTTAAAGGTCTCAGTTCATTCAGCAATTCTTTCCTTACCAGTGTGTGTTTCACTTGTCTGTAAGGAACCAGATTATTCCCTGTGAAATGAACAGGGGGTTTATATCAATAAATAAATTTATCTTTTCTAGTAACAGCCAAAAATCAGACAACTATGTATCCCTTTTTCTCTCTGGGATTTTCAGATGTTTCTATCTGTATTATGTACTCCCCCACCCCCTAGTCTCCTTTTCTATATAGTATTGTTCATGTATTTTGAAGTATATTATCTTTGTTGACAGTGTGAGAGAAATCCAAGGCACTAAAAACATCTGTTAGCAGAACTGTTTTCATTACGAGTGTCTTGTGGGGCAATTTTTTCTTCCTTGAATCCCTAATATAGATCTTTCCCCTGCTGCTCAGCCCAGCTGGTGCTGTTGCCTGCTACTGTTTTGCTGGAAGTTGCTTAGGTATCACCCAGAGATACCTTGTAGGGTATTTTTTGTTAGCATGGGTAACACTGTGTCATCTCATAGAGGGAGAAGATTGAATTGTAGAAAGCCACAGAAATACATGAAAATAAGAGTCTATGACACTTTTGAAGATACCAGTGACATGAAATGTTTAAACTGTGGCTCAGTAATCTGCGGAGTGCTTGGGTTGGAGCATACAAGCCGCTTAAAAGGAATTAATTTTTTTGTTCTCCTGCCACTTTAAATATTCCTGGTGCCCATCCATTTGTTGGTAAATTATGTTATCAGTTTAAGAATATGTTGGTAACAAAAGGGAAAGTATTTTAGTCAGGGAAGCTGCTGGGGCATAAATAATGTGTGCTTTCCTTTGAACAGAGAGGAATGGCTCACAACAGCCTCGCTGCCTCAGCGGAGCAGCACAATCTGTCTGCTGCATGACGGCATCGCCGGCAGCCAAACACTCCCGTTTTTGTTTTAATGGGAGGGTTCTTACACATTGCTGGTTTTACATGATGGGAATGAAGTTGGAAGTGCTTCCTGTTCCATTCACAAGCCCCGGGCTCTCCGTGCATTTCAGCTTCAAAAATGACAGCTGAAACCAATTAGGCAGAATTATGGGATGCCTAAGTCACATGGAGATTTATCATGACTGAGGAAGAGGAGGGAAAGAGAATGTATTGCACGGGAAGTAGAAGTGACTAATTTAATTAGAAGAGGATGACAGTCACATTATTATTATGGAGAAGAGTGGGCATAGTAAAGATCATTTCATGTCACTAACCATGCCTTTGAAAGCAAACATCCCATCCTTTTGTCTGAACACGTTTGTGTTTGGTAGCAGACTGATTTCGGAGCAAGATAGCTGAGCAACACAATTGATGTTAAAGTGAAGCACAGAACATATCTGAGGACATTTCTAGCTTGTGGTTTACTCATCTATTCATAATTAGAATTCCTTCAAGAGGAGAAGGGAAGAGTCATCAACATCTGTCTTTTTCTTCCCTTTTGTTTGCATACTTTCTCTTTTCCAGACCTAGGATGTAATGTATATAAACCTTGCTTCAGCTGTATAAATATCAGCCAAAATTCTTCTCCCTTCAGCAGATGCTTATACACAGTATGCTCACAAACATAAACACACGTGTCTACTTATAAACCAGAGTCTTGCTGAATAACAATGACCTTCATACAATTATACACTACCCCAAGTTTAAATCAAACCCCCAATTCATCAATTCATTTCTTCATTTGAATCTAGAAGACAGTATTTCATAAGTAAATCATACTTTTTATAGAACTGTCATGGTAGTTGATGGTATTGGGGGAAAAAGAGTGAAAAATAGTTCAGAGAGAGTCTGAGCAAGTGTGCATTTTCTTTTCTTTTTTTTAGTTCTTGTACAACTGTTGATTTTTGTTTAGACTATGAGCAGTTATGTTGGAAAAGTAACCTAATCTCTCTCTCATTTTCAGGTACCTGTAGGAGTTGTGATACTTGTCTCTATCACAGGGAGGAAAATATTTGCAATTAATTTAAGTTTGGGTTAAAAATGGGCTTTGGCGGATATGCTTCTATATTTAGTTTGGAAACAAGACTAGGTGAACCAGCATTGATGAACATGGGTTTTCTATCCCCATCCTAGGAAACACTGTGCAGTCTCTGGTCTATCTAGAAATTGTTCCATTTAGCCCAGGAAGGGTCATGGGTTTCTTAGTGGAGGCCTTGTTACTTGAGATGTGCACTGAGGCAAGGGTTTGTGTTTTAATATACTGAGAGAAAGTAACAAAAAGGCAGGACAGGGCCTTCTCAGGGAGGTGTAGCTGTGTGTGCCAGAACCCTGAAGTCAAGGTGCAGCCACGGAGCAGTGATCTTCTGGCACACAGTAGTGAAATACAATTATTTGAAGGCAAAAATGCCAAAGTCTGTCTCAGATTACCTATAATTATTTTTACTTTCAGCCAAAATGGCCAAGATATCTTGAATTGCTCTCTGGAGGACCCTTATTTTAAATATTCGAGCTGTACAGTATGGATTTGGAATTTAGGGGATGGGTAGCCTTTGTGCTGTGGATAGCTATTATTTTGAAAATTGCCCTAAATTTGGTCAAATGATAAGCTTCAGAAAAATCATAAATTGTACCTAAGAGCTATGTCTATTGGAGACCAAGTAGTTTTGCCTCCTCTGAGCCTCTCAGACGGAGACAAGAATGTAGAATTTGAGTTAAAGCCTTTAGAGAAATTAAGATATATTGACCACATAAGTAGATAAGTTAGAAATAAGTTTAAGTAAGAATAAATCTTTATGCTTTCTAAGTGCCTGTAGTAAAAGCAGAATGCCAGCTGCCTGAATAGATGCAGAGGGCCAGTGCCCTAATCTCCAGTTAATAGTTCACTACTACATAGACATATCTAAAACACAGTAAAATGTTGTTTTGCATTTCTAGATAAAATAGAGAACGAAAACAAGACAGAACGTGTACGTAAATAGAATAAACTGCGCAAATTCACGTAAAAATGTGTAAGAATTGATACTGACATTCGCATATGAAACTATAATTTTAATAGGTGTAGAGAAATTGCTTTAGCTTCATGTTTTTAGCTGATTGGTAAATTTAGGGTTAAAAACNGACATTCGCATATGAAACTATAATTTTAATAGGTGTAGAGAAATTGCTTTAGCTTCATGTTTTTAGCTGATTGGTAAATTTAGGGTTAAAAACCCTTGGTAAGGCCTGCAAAAAAGCAATTCCTATCCCTACCATACACCTACCTACCCTGCTACTTTGCTCTGCTTTGCTTTGCCTGCGTGAAACCAGAAGAAGAAAAGAAGAAAGAAGATCGCATTGTTCCTGCTGCTGCCTGGAGCTCCAGGCTTTCGAGGCCTTGAGAAACTCCTGTAGTTTCTCTGGGCCTCACCCTGAAACAACCTCTGCCTGCCGCCCAAAACTCACAGCACGGGAGGTCTCAGAGAATTCCTGCAATTCTTCGAGACCTCATCCTGGAGAAGACCCTTTGGCAAGCTTGAACTGCGCCTTTGGAGAGAAAATCCAGAGACCGATGCTTTTATTCAATAAATAACCTTATAGCAACAACCCCTGCCTCAGTCAATTGCTTCCCTGAAAAACCAGGCCAGCAACATATGTCTTTGAAGATTCCTCCTCTCTTCTCAAAGGCTTTAGGCTCTGACTTCAAATATTGTAGCTATTAATTTCTGATTAAGTGAAATTGTTTCTGGAGAAGCCAGTAGTGAGAGATCAAATTGTTCACTTAAAGTGTAACAGGTTTTGCAGAAAACATTGTTTTGTTAGTGAAGTGGGAAAGTGAAGCTCTTATAATTGGAGGACACCAAGACAAAGATGGCCTGGGCAATGTCCTTTTTTCCACCCTTGTGGAAGAGCCTGTTGTGCAGCTCTGCAAAGGATTATGTTGTGAAGGCGTGTGGCCGTTGAATTTCTCTCATTTTTTGTGAATGTGGGAACCAGGATGTCTTCTGAGGTTCCTGCCTCATTCGAAGTATCATTTCAAGACAAGTTAGGTAATACTGCTGTAGAGAACCGGATTCCACCGCTGCTGTGCTGGGAATTGTCATCTCCAGCTGAAACTGCTGTCATTACAGATTTCTGCTGTTCAGCATGAGTTTCTCAGTCTCCTTTGCAGAAGCATTGCACATTTACAGCTGTAACTGAAGCCAGTGTTGTAGAGTAGTTGAGACAAGGCTCTCAGCCAGGCATGAGAAGGACACAGTGATTAGGTGGATGATTATGTTTAGATTTATTGTTAATATGTATATAAATATTACCAATGCATTTTATATTCTTTTTCAGGCCAGTGTGCACTGAATAGCAACATATCAGCTTCCCCATCTCTGGAATGAGAGCATCCAGACAGTTCCTTCTGCAGTGTCCACCAGGTGTTCTTAGCTTAGGACAAACCACAATGTCCATCAGAGACAGCAAAAAGGAATAGGGGGTGTGTGGAGGTGCAGGATGCACCTGAAGACCAGAATATCTTCATTACCACCACAGTTAGTCAAAACACAGAAGACAAAATAGTCCCAAATACTCTGAAAAGTCAAAACCAAAGTTCTTTGAACAGAATTGCCCAGATCAGTGATTCTTAGGATTTTTTTTGCCTTTGCTTCAAGTCCTTATCTGATAAAAGGAAGTAATGTCTCCTTATGTCTCCTGCATTGCCACGAAATTATTCCATGTTTGTGAAGCATGTCAATAGCATAGCGATAAGCAGGGTAGGAAAACCTGTGAGATTATTTCTGTCTTCATAGTAAAAAAGCCAGACTCTGTAAGCTGTTTGAGAATGGAAGAAAACCCCCTAAACATAAAACAGCACAGCTATTTTTTTAATCAAGTATCTCCTGTTCTGTTCAGTGAGTATGTCTAATCCTGGGAAGGAAAAAAATATGTGATTACATTAGACCTTTTAGGAGTTATCATAATATACATTTAACAGAGAAACAAATAAATGGTTGGATAAAACCCATTAATTCTGGACTTTCCTAGCTTTTGAGTTCTTCTCTAGAGAAACTTGATTTATCTCTGCTTATTGTTTTTTGTGTAGCTGTTTTGAGCAGAGGAGAGCTAATTGAATATATGTACATATAGGTGTGGGTAAACTGGTGGAGTGTAAAGAGCAGGAACTAATGGGATTTTGAATTTACACTAAAATATCAAATGTTCTGTCAGCATGGTGTTACTTTGGTGATTTATGTGTGTTGGAGATTAACAATAATGGTTGATAGAGCTATTAAAAGCTAGCTTGAAGCAGAATTGGTCTAGCCAGGTCCACTTGGGGTCAGAATGTTACTTGCAGTTATTTGGAAGTCTCTGTACTGCATTCCCGGTATGCTGCTTCCCTGTGAGGTGCCCTGACCCTCTGAGACAGTGCAGAATGGGCTGTAAAAGGTGTATTGGTTGGTCTGTTTCTTGTCATTGTACCTTGTTTCAGTATAGTTTTATGTTATTGCCAATATGTAATTGTATCTTGAATTTTCCTTTAGGGTATGTATTTTATTAGATCAGGGTGGTGACTGCAGCAAAGACTCTAGTGTCAGAGTATGGCAGGCTGTATTTGCAGCCACTCTTCCACTTGGGAAAGCATGTTGTTTTCTGCCTTGAAATACAAAATGAAGAAAAAGACTTCATCTATATAGTACGAATTTCATAGAATACCATTAAAAAACCACTTTCATCCAGCTTGTGCTCTTTTCTTTTCTAATGCTTTCCTGAAACTTGCATTTGTGTTGTCTTCCTCAATGTCAGTTGCGCACACAAGCACTGGAGCAGACACTTTGGCTGCCGAGAGGGAAAAGAGGTTTAGAAAGAGCTGTCTCTGCAACACTGTCAGTTTTCCTGGCTGTACTAATGTTTAATTCAATGTGCATTCAGTCCCTACCTTGGAAAAGGGAGCAGCTGATGCTGCCTTTGCTTTGCTGCCACCTTCTTTTTTTTTAAAGTTGGGAGCAATGTACTCTAATATTATAAGTTGCTTTCACAGTTCTTACCATAGTGTTTAGTTACTTTTATAAGAAGGACTCTTAGATTTATAAAAGCAAATTGTTGATAGATTTGAACAGAAAATCAATTTCTCTTCCCCATCTGAATGAAGGTTTGGTACAGATTCCTCTGTGTCTGTAATGTGTGTGTAGGGAAAAAAAATAAATGCCAAAAGGCAGCACAATTGACTGTAAGGTTTCCAGGATTCTGAAGAAATCACTGCTTACGCTGACTTTTAGGTAGATGTGTTCAATCAGTTTTTGTAGGTTTTGATGGCAGAAGGTTATATCAGGCTCAGGCTCCCAGTTGTCTTCATCCTTGGGGTAGGAAGAATAAGCTAGTGATGGATAACACAAACATGATCATCAGTGATGTTTCTGTATGGAGAAAATGCATCCAAATAGTAACTGAAATATAAGCATAAGAAAATGGGGTTATCCTCACCATTTGTTACAAGTATATTGGAAATAAACCTAGAGTTGTGACTCTGAGTGGGATGAAAAGCTTTTGGTGAATAAAAATATGCAGTTAGTGTGGCTGGCGTGATAGGGCTTTGAGAAGGGGACCTTCAGAAGGGACATTGGGTTTGTCCTCCTCTGATCTGGTTTCTGTCAGCTGACTGGCTGCAAACCGTAGAAATCAATAGAAGGTGAAGGAGGCAATAAACTTCTCACCTACCAGGTTATCTGTTGTTCACAAAGGCCGAAAGACTGAGCGGGGGCAAATGATAATTCCTTGGGCCAGCCCACACCAGGGAGTGTGCCGTGGTCAGGGGCCACGATGGCTGTGTCTGAGGATGGGACAGCACTCCCCTGGCCACCCTAATGGGCTTTCTAAAGTGAAATTTCAGGGTTTTATTTAGACTTCTCTTGAGCACTGCACTGTTCAAAGACTGGCATTTCTCTTGAATAACAGATAACCCAGTAAAATGGATTCCCACAAATTTCTTATTTGACACCAGACATCACCTGTAGTAATGGTGTTTCAGCTGATATTAAGGCAGATTCTTGTGCTGGGATTAGTACTCAGAACCTGTTAGTTTATTAAAGCAAATGACCAGGTTAGCAGATGACTTTCTTTAAGTATGTTTTTTTGGTGTTCATACAGTAAATGAGACAAAAATGTGTAATGTGGTGATGCATACTGAAGGGTGACTGGTCCATTTGTGTCATGCCTTATTGATACAGTCCCAGAAAACTAATTGGTAGAATGGAAGGGGAATTTATACCTTAAGGCTAAAGATTTTACATAAATGAGGAATAAGTCTTTAAACTTAAGAATCTTTATGCAAAATGCACGTATTTGACACTAACAATTCCCTGGTAGAATATTTTTAATTAATCTTCAAATTTCCTTTGTAAATGCAGTCACTAATTTGTAAATTATAAATTGAAGAATTGCTGTTTATATCTTGCATTTTGGAATAATCTCTGTTTAGTTGTATTTAGTGTGGTGTGGTGTATTTAGTGTCTTTGAGCATGCCCTCTGCCCTTCATTTTGGGATTCAAGCAGTTTCCTGCAGTCAGGGCTCTTGCTTTCTTGAAGCCATGTAAGAATTCATGAAAATAGTTGTGCTAGTGCAGAGCCTAATCATCCTGTGCATCTTAATGTCCTTGCAATGTTAATTCTACATGCACAGTAGTTTTTGTAGTCTATGATTTCAGAAGTGATTACGCAGGATGGTTGTGGCTAGAACAAATTTTGTGTCTTGGATGTGAACTCTCCTATTGTAGCTGCGTAACTCTGCAAAGAAAGCTAAAGAATGCCTCCTGGTTTGGGAAATGTTGCGAGCAGACACCATTCTGCTGTGTGGAAAGCAACTTTTGTCCAAAACTCTCACTTTGAAAACTGCCTGTATTTAGTTGGACTGTTGTGTATGTGAGGCAGATATTGCCAAGTAGCTTTTCAAGGAATGTTGGATGATTTTTACCAGATGTGTTCAGAAACCAGATGTGGAAGGCAGAGTCTGTCTCTGAGTATTTGCTGGTTAATCAAGTGCATAATTTTGCTTTTTTAATTCTGAACACAATTCCAGAAGCTAAGTTGTGCAAGCACATTTGAGAAGCAAAGTACCACTTGAATGAAACCATGCTGCTGAAGTGTGGAAATGTAAGAGAAGAATTCAGAGAAAAGTGTTTCCATAGTGAAAGCCGTATATGTTTATTCATTAGAAATAACATTAATCTATACATTGCAAGCCTTCTTTCCCCCCCCGAAGAGACTTCATGCTATGTTTGCAGGAAATAAATGGAATAGCTATGAAGTGAAGACTTAGGTTTGAATTTTCCATGAAGTTTTTCTAAAGTATCTGTATTTAATGTCTGTACATGTCCATAAAATGTGCTTCTTTTTGGGCTGGAAAGTGCCATTCAGTACTCTGATATACAATGCCCTTCAATTTATTTTCTAAACATTTAACCCATCCTAATCTAGAATAACTATAAAATTATATTTAGAGGGCAATGTTAGAACATGAATAATGAGAGTAGAGTGTGAGAACCTTTAGGTTCTTCCTCTTTTGTCTAGATACTATTTTTGTGGTGTTGATGGTGATACTGCCCTTACAAGTTTTAGGAAGGTATTAAAATTCAGGTAATTAATCTACCAAATGCAGGGTGTTAGAAAAAATATATTAATTTGCATTTGTTGAATATTCATATCAGTTATCAAGGCTGTTAAATAAAATGAGTGTAAAGGTACAAATGTGTGTTTGCACATGTGTGGGTGAAAAAAAAAAAAATCTTGTTTTCCATTTTTTATGTCCACTCCTAAGTAGAGGGGTATTTATTGCTGCAGTCATATGGATATTAATATAGTTTTCTCCATCTGACTTTCTTTTAGCACACTGATTTATGTCAGTACATGGACAAGCACCCTGGAGGGCTTCATCCAGAGAATGTGAAGGTAAGAGTCAAAAAGAGCACACATTCAAGGCAAATGCAGTAGCAGTAACTTTGCAAAAAATGTCATGTCAGTTGTTTCATAGAAACTGATTGCTAGCTAAAGGGAAAATGCCTGGCATATGAACTGTATTTTTAAATATTTGTTTTCTTTGAAAATAATTACAAATGTAAGTATCTGAGCATTCTTGCAATAGAATTTCTGAGGTTTGTAAAATTGTCTCAGAGCCAAAATATATTAGTGAATGCTGTTAACAGTGTTGGTAATCCCTCCCGTCCATTCAAACATTTGCTCTAGAGACAATACTTCCCTAAAACCCCAGGATAAATATGTTTTAGGCTGTCAGTGTTAGATCTTTGGTTAGGTAAGTTAGTGTGGGTTCATTGAGTTTGAGGGAACTGTAATTAGTTGTATTAGCTCAATGTACTGCTTTTTATATGAACATATAAAGTCTTCCCTAACCCTTTTTGCTCGCTTTCTTGGATGAGATCAGCATTTTCATAGCTGATCTCGCTTTGGAAATTTTTTTTCCTTCTAAGGTAAATACTGAGAATCAGCACCCAGGAAGGAGAGAGTTTATTAGCAGGATTTAATGGAAAGATAGATGAGTAGAGACTTGATCCAGTTACTATTTGGAAAGTCAGCCAAATGATTTTAACATCAAATGGAAGCCAACCAGACATGCAGAATGTGTTGTGTGTGTATAGATCACTCAGATGATATTTGTTACAATTGTCTTGCACTTGGACATCAATCCCATTGTTGTTCTACTTTGGAAGTGTTTAAGTCTTCACTTGTCCTGTTGGGAACTTTATTCCATGATGTTACTTACTGAAATGTAGAAATTCATGAAAACTCTCTCTCTTTTCTGGAAAAGCCAGAAGGCCTGTTTGGTTTTAAAAAAAGAAAATTATTTTAAAAAGAGGATGTACTTTTTCTTCTGTAATAGCAGATCATTGTTGCACATCACGTAGCTTCGTTAATTTTCTGTGTTCTTTGAATAAAAAATGGCATCTACAGCATATGAATTTAGATAAGAATTACTGCCATCTAAAAAAAATAAGGAAAATTCCTCCTTACTGCATATATTTGGGAAAAAAAACAAAAAAGCAACATACTCATACACCGTGAGTGTGGCACTAAAGGGGTTAAGGTCATCAAATCTGCTTTTCGACCCCTGAAATTTCTGAGCTTTCTTCCCTGCTCAGTTTGCTAAGCAGAGTTTCAGGTGTTGAATATGTTTGTTAAAACAACGGAGTTGTGTTTCATTTCCCCGTGTGTTTTCTCCTATGTTCATTTCACTGAGTTTTGAGATAAATGAAGACTGGCTATTAAAATTCTTTTTGCTGCTTCAGATTTGTAAGTCTTACTCCAAGGCTGCAGTGCTGCGTAGCTCAAGATCTCAAGATCTGATCTGCAGTAATTGTAGCTGTAATTTTTCCCTGCTAAAAATGACATAATAATTCACAGAATTATACTTTTATTTCATCGTATCAAGGCCCAATGAGCTTGTCTTTGAGGAGGATGGATATAGAAAGATAGTTTGGCTTGCTAGTATGTCAGTCCTCTAAATCCTGAGATACCTGTCTTTTAAAACAGGAGGAGGGAACTGCAGCAGCATCATTTCCCTTTCAGCTTTCGCTGCATGTATTTCGGTGGATGTCTGTACCATCTGACAGTGCTCAGCAACACCACTGAAGCTTGTAGAGGCATTAGAAATATTTATTTGAGTAGCTACATGTAGAATCCTGGTACTGATGTACTGCTGGTTCAAGTTTTTTGAATTCTCAATGAATTATTAATAAAATTGGGAGGCAGCGGGGGGGAAGGGGGAGAGAAGAAAAAAAATTTGGAAATTGGAGCAGATGAAACTTCAGCAGACAAAACCTGAGCAATCTCATTGAACAATTAACTTTTTTTTTCTCTTAAATAATATTGATGAAAATCAGTTATGTATGTTTAGTCGACTCTCTTGC
>WAAG01067821.1:1601-13409 GCA_013390105.1 Tichodroma muraria
CAGCCTTAAGTACAATGCATTTCAGTAATTCAGATTAAAAGTTAATAAACCCATGGATAATTTTATAATGTCTCCTATATGCATTCAAAACATTGTAGAACCCGTGGGTGATCACTTTTGCTAACATGGTTTTTGGTAAGATTACTCAGTGTAAGTGGAACAGAAATTTCCTTTCTCTAACTCCTATCAGTTCCTTCCACCAAGCTTGCTGGAAACCTCTTATTTTAGTCTCAGGTGGAAGCACAGCAAGGGGAAGAGCACCATCTGCACTCAGCTGTGACACTCCTCCTCCCAAAAGACAAGCTGTACATACAGTAAGTACACAGGTTTTCAGAATATGAGACCTCCTGACCTTGAGGCCATGGTCAGCAGGAGGGGTGACAAAGCAGAAGCCTGTGGTGCATGACAGCAGTCAGGGCAAATTAACCATTGCCCGCTCTATTCACAAAGAGAAAAGAATGGAGCCATTCAAGAGCAAATCCATCTGTCCCTGTGAGGGTTCACAAGAGTGTCAGAGAAACCTCATGGTCAACAGTCTCTAAGTGCTGGCACACAGGAATCCAGCAGAATCAGCATGGAAACGTGATGCTTTATCCACTGTCAGGAGCTCCACTGCCAAGGTGCCGTTTTCACAGCCTGTGTGCTTCCTGGCTGAGCAGGACTGGAGTCAGCCTGAAGGTTGAAGGTCTGTACAGTGCTACCTTTGCCAAAGACCAGAGGGGGAAAACAGAGGCAAGACAAGAAAGACTGGTCATTTTCATCATGAGGGTTTCCTGGACATGAAGGAAACAGCTGATAATTAACATGCAGTTATCATATTTCCACACAAAAGGTACTGACAACACATCTAGGAAACATCATTAGAAAATCTTTATTAGAGACCTAACCAATGTCTTTGTCTTTAGATGAACATGTTTGTGTTCATGGACTGTCTAAAGAAGTCTATGAACTACACACTTAAAAATAAGCCCGCTTAATACACATTGCATTAGTTATGATCCCTGGAGAACTCTCAAAATATGGATCACAGGTAACTGCAAGCAGTGATGTCCTCCCACATTTGCAGAATGTGGACAAACTTCTGTGAAGCATGCTCTACCTCATTCATCTCAACAGACACTAAGTCACATGCTGGAGACAATATGTCAACTGTCAACATTGAGTCACTGCTCATCAAGGCATAGAAGATTATGAACATGGATTATGAATATCTGTACAGTTGCTGGGAAAACTAATCTCAGCACCTCTAAGGAGTGAGACCATAATTTTTCCCCCTTTCCTTTTCCCCTTCTCTCTCTTAATTTTTGACTAAAAGTCTAAAAAGCCTAGGAGAATGCAACAGTCCTCTGACCTCCTTCTGCAGTAATAATTTCCAAAAGGTCCAGGGGAATTTATGCCCTCCCCTGAGTGGAAGACAACAGTCTCTCTTCATAGCCTTTCTGTCTATTCAAACAGCCTTGAGTGAAGTCCAAATCTAAGAAATTCTAGGCATGTGTGATGCCAGCTTTAACAGCCTATGTGAGCGCTCCATGTCATCTATGCATCCTGGAGGGTTCTGTCAGAGAAGCAAACTAAAAACTGAAAGTATGATTTGGAACACTAACAGAGAATGCAGTTAGTTTTTCCCCAGGTTTATTTGGAACTGTTCTCTTTGTATTTCCAGCAAACCCACTGGCTTAGCAGTAGTAACTGATCCATTCAGTCAAAACGTTCTTTCTGTGGAGCTGCAGAAGAAAGTCCTGTAGATACACAAAGCATGTGTGCAGCCAGGGCTCTTCCTCCAGTCAATAGGAAGAGGCAAAATCTCACTGGGAGGACAGGGCTTGTGCAAGGGTCGCCCATCATCTAGAAGAAATACTTAAAACTCATTAACTTCCACAAAGGATGAGGTTTCAAATCAGATAGAATGAAGATTGCCAAGGAAACGAAATGTCAGATGCTTACCCCAAAGCTGCTTTACACTGGCTCTTGAGCATGCCTCATATTTTTCGCCATTTAATGGAAACAGCTACTAAAAAAAAATACGAAATAATCACAACATAAAAGTGTATAAGTATCATAAAATAATATATTTTTTCTAGTGTTTCAGCTGTCTGAAGATTACTTTTCTGGTGTAAAAGAGATAACTATATATCTTCTGATTTTATTGGTTGCAGATTACCCTAATTATCATAAAAAATTACTACCACTAATAAAAATTCTATTATAAGTTACTTATAGTAATCTCTAGGGTACTATACTTAGCTTAGAAAAGATCATAATTACACTGCATTACAGGGAGAATTTGTTTCCTGAAGCAGCTTTAACACTGTCTGTTTCTTCTAATGCTTTAAAGTTGTTGGGTTTTTTTTTTCCTCTTTCCCTTTTCAGGTCAAATGTTGCCTGTTATTTTCACTGTGCAGGATGTGATTTTATCCCAGAATAATGACCCATCTCTGTTGCAAGTGACGCAAATGAAGTTTTAAAATCACAAATATCTGGGTGGGTTTCACCTCCCGAGGGGGTTAGCATGTCTCAATGGAAGGATACATAAAAGGGAAGACCTAACACTCTCCGCCCAAAGGGAAACACATTCTGTATAAAATTGCTGGAAGCTAGTGGGTGTTCACGAAAAATACAATGTTCGGATTTTATTTGACAAGACAACAATTGTTATTTTCCCTTTTAGATACTTCGCATTTTACCATCTGTGAGGCTGATGACTCTTAAATGACCTTAAATCATACTGCTGTTAATGGCAGTGGTTACAGGCAAATGTGGAGTTCTGTGTGTTACCTGCCTTGGACTGAACATCAAATTAAATAGCTTTACTTTGATAGCTGACACTGTAGTAAATAACCTCAAAGTCCAACTAATTAAAATAAAATTGAAACAGTGGCCATTTCTTTTAGAAAGGGTTTCAATGCTTCAATAGCAGGGCTAATCAACATCTTAATTAACAGTCATATAAAATGAAATAGCCCATTTGAGTTGCTTTAAAATAGACAACTTATATATGCAAAGACCAGTGGCATATTAATTGCTAACACTAAGAAAAAATATGCCTTTGAGCTTTACAGCTTTCTTTGCAGCAAAGTATTTGAGGACTGAATTGTGGAAAAAACGTATTACAGTAGTTAATTTTATGGCAGACATGAACCAGAAGCAGAAGTGGATGTGGGAAAGTTTTGTGGTGCATTTTAGTTTTCTAGTTGTTTCTTTTATTTCAAATGAGATTAATTAATCAAAGTAGCCTCATAATATTCCTATTCTATTTTAAGTTAAGCATTCAGGATTTAGTCCTGTGAGACACTGACCAAACTGGCTGTGATCCAATAAAACAGTTAACTCCAAGCACAGGCATCTTCCCACTGGGGCCAGCTGGCCAGCTCAGGAGCCTTTCAGTTCGGGAGAGCTCAGGACCCTGCAGGACTGACCCTTCTCCTCCCTGGTCCTGCAGCATGCACAGGCACTCCACGCTGACCCAGGCTAACAATCAAAGGGCTACTCATCTGAGCAAGCATTTCCAGGATCAGGTCCCAAATGACTCATCTCCAATTAGTCTATGCCAGGTTGTATCTTTAAATAGCTTTCATTTACTAATGTGTGTGAGGGAGGAACAGCCGAGAGGAATTACATTTCCTTTCCTAATTATTTTACTTTTGTTGACATCTTGGAATAAGTTTTTACTTTCAGAGGAGAAGAGTTGATTTACACTACAGAAAGAGCACAGCAAGCATGAGAAAATTATTTGCCCTTCCTCCTGCCAGGCATCCATTTCCTTTTCACTGTTGTTAACAATGCGCTAACTATTTATGCATTTGTCAAAGGATCCCAACATAAGAAAACTATATTTAAATCACTTCACTACAAAGTGAAAACACAAGGTAATGATTCAGACTCTATTTAAGTAATAATAATATTTGTACAGACTGCCTGGCGAGCATGCTGGTAGGTGGCAGGAGCTCAGTACAGTCCTAAAGGGTCAGCACAAAAAATCTGAAACGTCATTTAATTTTCTTCTTTAAAAAGTAGATTTTCATTTCAGACCTGGAAATATGCACCATAATGTCTCATTCCCCTGATTAAAGCCTGATTCCACTGCATTTTTCAATGAAACTGAAAATGAGGGAGGTTTGTTAGCAGGAGATTCATTGGACCTTGCAAGTGTCCAAGACAAAATTTTATTTGTCTACATCAGTGAGTTACTTTGCTTACTTTGCAGGTTTGTCCACTCCATCACCAGCTAGAACTAATGGGAACCCAGACTGCCCTACCCAGCCCAGTGCAGATTTTAAGGACAGGAGGATGTGGGAAACAAACTGGGACTCTCCACGTTGAGAGTGTGTGGAGGCTGAAGTGCATTGAACAAGGTAAAAAGGCAACACACTGTACCTGCTCCACAAAGGACATCAGTCCCTCTGCTGTCAGCCTGGCTCTTCTCACAAGCTATGGATGTGCCTAACCTCATACTCAAAACTTAGAAATCAAATATGGAGTCCAAACATTGCCACAATTTATCTAAAGCCTAATCATAGAGTAAGCAAAGGCACTGCAAAAAATTGTACCTTTCACTGAATTCTTAAACACATGAACAAATGGACAAAAGCATTGATACCCTTCATGCTAGCCAACAAAAAAACCCCATTTTTTTTTAAGGACAGATTTGCAAACTGTTTCAGAAGGCCGATACACTTTTGTTTTCAAACTGGGTAGCTACAAAGAGTCTGTGGTATCTGTTGCAAACTCAGGTTGTCTAAAAGTCTAACCCTCTAAAATCCAGATGTTTAGCAGCAGATGTCAACTGTAGATAAAAATACACATCTGCCAAACTTGATATCATCCTAAGATTCTCAGAGTTAAAGGTGCAATCAATTTTCTATTTATTCATCCATACTATACATCCATATTTCACCACATTGCAAATTATAAGTGTCACACATAATTTTATCACAAAATTCACATTATTTTCCAACTCAGTCAGGGAGGAGATAGAAGCTGCTAAAATGGCTGCATCCTTTCCTCTCTTCTGCCCAGCTTGGCATGTCCTTGCACACTGCACGATGTAGTAAAATAAACCTGACAGAGTGGGATTCCACTCAGGCCCTGGGATGTTGCAATTTATATGTGCTGGGTACCGTAGAACTGAAATTTCAGCTGCTGGAGATCCCACTTTGAAACACAATGCCTGGTAGCCATGAGAGAGGCGAAATGAGATTTAATTCCAAGTACATAGAATATAACGTGAGAAGTTGGCTGCCTTGCTAAGAAAACACAGAAGTCCTTGAATCACTGGGGATGGGTAATGGCAACATGATAAATTGTGTCCATCTTGGAGGGAACAGGAAGAACCTGAGAAAAATTCAGAGATCATCTTGCCAAAAACTGTAAAACCAACAAAACAGGCAGATTACTGAGGAAAATCACTCAACCACATAGACACGCCTAAATGACAACACTAAAAACACTGGCAGAGAACCACTTTGATAGCTTCTGTTTGTATCCTCTGTTCCCCTTCTTTTTTTCTGTTTTCTTTGTTGCAATTATTTAATTACCTTTTCCCATGGTCCTTGTGACCTTTGATTTTCCTTCCCAACTTCCATAAGGTACAAGGCACCCAGGACACTAAAACTGTCCAGCTAAATAATAGCAAGAGGGTAACGCTGGTGGGCAAGAAACATAATAGAAATCAGAATAACTTTATTAGCTCCAATTCTGAGCTCGAGAATGAATTCATATTTTTCTTTTCTTGGAATAAACACTCAAACCCTTAAGTATCTTATGGGGCTTAAACAATAACTGGAGGACTGAACTAGCAGCAATTCTATTAAAGCTTTGCCCTAAAGGAAAATTAAGACTTATTCTCTTCCTTTCCTAGGGAAATAGAGCACTTCAATATTATGTGTGTTTTTCATTTGATGCATATGTCAGTATGCTTTAAAAACATTATTTCTAGCATAGGAAGCTCTGCCCAGGCAAGAGTATTCTGATTAGGTACATACCTGGCTCGTGTGAAAGCTATTCATCCTGGTACATACCTGGGTACTGGCAGGAAAATTACATTCACCTGACCAAAGAGAGGCAGCAAATGAAACATATGGATGATTCAAAACATTGTTCATTTTCCAGCGGATCCAATGCTAATGACCTAATGCAATGGTCTGCCATAAACAACCTAACATGAAAGAAATAGTGAGAAGTAGTTTTCCTGTTCTCTTGGGAAAAAAAAAGACACATATATCAAAATCCAAAAATACTAAAAATATCTTATTGAGGCAAGTACCGACTCTTTGAAGGAATATTAATTCCTTCAACTTAGTTTAGTTTCCTCTAAGCATTTTGCAGTTAGCAGTACAATGCAACTCACATCATGTGAAAACTCATCCTGTTTCAGAAGAATTACACAAGGATTTTACATTACCATTTTTTTAACCTGCAGTAAATCAACACAGTGATATAAACACAAAAGACAAAAAGAGGTTCCTACCCTCCAACACAATGCTTTTTCTTAGTTCAATCCAGCTATGACATGAAGCCATTGTGCACTGTATTTCTAAGTTTTCAAATGTGAATTTCCTCAAATCATAACCTTATGAGCCAGGGGAAGAGAGTTGCAGGAGAGGTTTTCCTCAAGAGCAGGTTCCCAGGTAAGTGCTTGCAGGGCTTGTACAGGCTGCTGGGGAGCAGCGGCAGTCGCAGGCTTTGAACTCCTGCAGAACATTTCATACTTCATGTCTCATTTGGATGCAACTTCATTAACTTCAGAACAAATCCGAAAAAATCTAGCTAATCTCGCAATACTAATAGGGCCTTTGTTTTGATTGCTGATTAAAAGATATTGTATCTGATTCCAATGCGAATGAGGAAATATTTTTTAAGCGTTCCTCTGCTGCGCATGGTAATGCGGGGCAAGGTGGGACCCTTCCCAGCTTTGATGGCGCTGAGTTCCTCCCAGCTGCTTTCTACGTTACACAAACCAAACAAATTAGCGTCTAAGGAGCGGAATGTTTCCCAAGGCCTCTTTTTTCAGGTCGTTAACTGAAAGCTCATTAGTTTGAAGGGGCTTTCTCTGTAAGTAAGGAGCAGCACCCGCAGCCTGCCCCACCGCCCCCGCCCCCCAGGGTTACCGTGGGCATGTGCCACTTGCCTCCCACCAACCGACTTAATGTGGAACTTGGGCTTAGTTCAAGTTCTGCACCCTTCAGCTTTGTTCACTTCTAACCAATTCTTGTATTAAATGGCCAAAGTAAAGATCTCAAACTTTATTTACCATGTAACCTGTCACTGTGATAAAAAAACTAAAGCCTTTTTCAAGTTTCAAGGAAGAGACAAGATTTGTTTAGTTTTCCCTGGCAGTTACTTCTGCTTTGCAAACCCCATTCAAATGCAGACGGTTACTTTTGAACAGTGAGAGAAGGTGTTAAATTGAGATTATGGTAAACAGCAGATTTCTTTAGTTGGTGAAGAAATTATTTCATGAAGACACAAGAGAATTAAGCAGAGTTTCATGTCACTTACTGTATGCACTGATCAGAGAGTGACTGATGAGTTTCTTGCTGTGGACAGCTGCTCTGTGGAATACTGTGCAGACTTCAGGTGGAAGAAAAAGAAATTCATGCTTAAAAATAGAAAAAATAAACCCCAAACAACTTCTTAGCCCTTTTGTGCAAAAAATAAACAGATCTTTCTTGCCAGATTTATTATTCTATTTACATGTTGTCTGAATGTGTCTAAGAATATTTTGAAATTTTTTTTTCTTCTGTGTCTCCTTTCACTATGACTGTGACAGCTTGCTTCTGTCAAAGAGAAAAGACTCTTTCTCTTCATTATATTCACAAATGCTGAGATCTAGGACTTTTTCAGTCTGAAGGGAATGCCACTTTGGCTGATGAGGATCTATATAATTTTAGCTG
Organism: Tichodroma muraria; assembly: GCA_013390105.1. Lineage (NCBI taxonomy): Eukaryota > Metazoa > Chordata > Aves > Passeriformes > Sittidae > Tichodroma > Tichodroma muraria. Next base: position 9,494 of record WAAG01067821.1, read on the forward strand.
TGTTGGGTACCACGTAGTAACAGAAGAGTAGGCAGAAGAGGTGTTAAACATTACTAGTATACTGTAAAAGATGGAGCAAGGAGGTGTTCCCCACAAACTAAGCTTTATTTTGCAATTCTAACTAATAGCAATTATAGATTCTTTATGTTAGTTGATAGTTATAGACAAAAAGGCAAATGCTACAGATCAGATCTTCCCTGTACACATAAAAATTGTTAATAGGGCCAAACTTTTATCAAAACAGCTGACATTCTAGTGGCCTCCTGCTGAGCTGGGACCAAACTTGTGTCACGTAAGCAACCTCCAGCTTGAAAGAAGAGGAGCACATGGCCTCCAAACGATGCCTAGGGACTAACGAGAAACAGGCTGGAATCTTCCCTTTAACCATAAATGCAAAGCTGCCCATTTTTCTTCTCTCCATAGCAGGGGTTGAATGGCCAGTGCTTTGCTGCCATTGACTCCCTCTGTTGGCTGTATCCATGTCCTCGGGCTCCTGGCTTTCAGATGGCATGCACATATGCTATTCAGAGCAGCACAGACTGTCATCTCCTTATCTAGTGTGTTATGTGACTAGTGAAGTGCCACATGGTTGAACACCAGGAAACATATTGCTTGCTTTCACTATCAATGACCTAGAGGGAAGAATATGCGAGAGAGGAAATTTGCGGTGTGATAAACTGGGGCTGGGGCTGGGAAGTAGGTCTAAACAATGGAAGAGCTTGACAAAAAAAGTGACTACTAACTTCAAAGATGAAATGCTTGGCCTGTATGAAATGAGGTGCTGTTTGTTTCACAGGAACAATATATAAACGGACAGGATTAGTGCAGCAACGCAAACAGAAAACAGAATATGAAGTTTTCACCAGAAGTGAATGTCTTTCAACTTGCCAAAAACTCTTAGCAAAGCTTGTGATTTTTCCTTTACTTGCTGCATTATTAAGCAGATGGTCAAATTTCTAACAATGAAGTTCAAGCCAGTTTCCACTCCTAGGCTTGCAATACATGTGTGGAGAGCTAAATCCTGCAGGACTGTGTGTCCTCATTACCACTCAAGATGGTAATTCAACAAATGGCTTCAGCTCCAGTTTCATGAGGTAGGAAACAGCTTTGGGCACACACCGCCCACCTTCAGGTATAGGTGGAAGGCAAAATCATGAAGGACAAAATCACTTCTGTGCCCTAAATTATTGACTTAAATGCACCCATTGCATCAGGGCTGTCTAAGAGCCTCCACTGCAGTGACATTGCTAAACATAATAAGTTAATACAATCAAATAATATTAATATCGTGACCTAAATTTATGTTACGTTAGAACACTTGCATCTCTATTTTTCATGCAGCTGCTTACCTTAAGAAGTGAATTCCACTGGAAAAACACACATAGAGGATATTCCAAGCCCAAATTATCCAGTCTAAGCTCACTGGTTTTACTGTGGAAAATGGAACAAGTTAGGGACTTGAACAGAATTTAGGTTAAAATAGAGGAATGTGAGCCTTCATCTGTAGAAAGGCCTTTTTACCTATAAAATAAAAGGTACTTTTTAACCTATATAACAAAAGGCAGAACATCATATTCAAATGCAGAAGCTACTTAAACTTTCTATTATCCTCTGTTAAGCAGTTATTGAGTAGACACACTACTATATAGCTATGTCCTCAAAACAATTTCATGGGCTTCATCTAAAATTTATACCTTACCAGAAGATAATATTAGGTTATCTGAGCCTATATCATGTATTCAGTTTTTTTCATTCTTTTTTAATTCTTAATTTGGAGTCAAATTAGCCCATATTCAAAACTAATTACTATCTGATACTGAACTGGATTCAAACCAGTTTCAGCACTGTTCTGAATTGTGGCCATTGCTTTTAAGAAGTCAAGTTTAAGATAATTCAGATTTAGTAAAAACAATTTAAGTCCATTTTAATGATTTTCCTTGCTATTGAAATTCCTTATGAAATATAAAATATTTGTGCTCCAGTTATTTCCTTATACTGAAAAAATAAGTAAAGGTGATTTAAAACAAAGGAAGATAAGCATCTTCCTATGCCAGTGATGTGGTTTCATTTGTCTCAAAGTACCTTCCTTCTTCTTTGTTAAAATGATGTCTTCTAGGCATGCATTGTAGCATATTAATAAAAAATAAATTTGAGGTTGAGGCTGATTAGAACTGAAAGTAAGACTCAATCTGACATGTTATTTTGATTGGGTTTTCAATGTTCACATCATTCTAGTTCTAATTTATGTTATGGGTGGTATATATCTTCTTGGTTGAGCAATTACATTATTCTAAACAACTATATTGCTATGATACACATAATGCGTGGCTCCTGAGCATAAAGTTCTTTAATGATGGCAGACTGTAAAGTGGTACAGTTCACTTTTAAAAGGTCATGCATCTTTTTTCAGTAGATTAACATTTTATCTTTTAATGGTGTTAAGAAAAGGTCAAAGATTCTAACAGATGGAATATGGAAAGCTTCTATTGAAGAAGATCAATGTGTTAAGCATCAATCTAAGTCCAGAAACCATTCAAAATAAACCAAAACAACCATTTAATGACAGTTGCTCTTGTTTTATTTTAAATTACTGTTGTCTTGACTGTTTGAATGCTAAAGTTATGCTTTCATATTTAAAAGAAATTGACCATTACCATCTGACACAGATATCTATGTTTGTGTTGTATTTTCAAGAATACTTCATTGTACAAAACAAGAAAAGTTCCTTAAATAATTAGCTTACCCCTAGGTTAATGGCCTGTCACTTTGACATCCAAATAAATGCAGCAGAATGATCCCCAACAGCAACATGGAAGATAATTTTGTATTGCGTTGACTGAGTAAGTTTGCAACAACTAAAATGGATATATGATCTCAAGTCAAGTCTCTTGTGTAACATGATGTTGAACTTTTAATGTAGGTGATATTATAAAATTATGATGATTTTTTCAAGGACATATTTAGGTACAAGGTCTTTTCAAGAATATGTTACTACTATTATGTTCTATTATTCTATTACCCAGATTTAAAAGAACAAAATCTAAGCATTTCTGTTACCCCAATAACTTCAGAGCTCAAGGGAAGAAAGTGTTGTGTCTTTTCAGGAGACTCTAAGCTCTTCTGAGCTGCTACATGCCTCTGTCTACTTTTATAAAATAACTGGTATGACAGAGTAACATGATTGGTTTTCTGTGTGATAAAGTAAATACAAATACAAAAAAATAACAGTAGGGGGTCAAGCTGCTTTGTAGAAAGTTATCAGACAACTCCTAAAGATTGTCAAGCTTATGTGTCTGTTGTGTATATGTGCATTTCTCAAATATACTCGTATTTCAAGTTCCTATTATCCCCTTGAGCCAGGCCTGCTCACAACAAAAGGGTTTCCAGAGGAAGGTAAAACTCTAGTGGAATTAGGGATTCTCCTCAGGGTCTTTGGACGTAACTGCTATTAACCATCAGGAAGTGAATTTGCACTCAAGTGTCCATCTTGGCTTATGGTTCATACATTTCAGGAGCAAATACAGCCTACAGGTGTGACTACAATTGCTACACAGCAGAACAAAATGGTGAGTGCTGGCAGTCACACAGCTCTTGCTGGCAGTATTCTTCCTTCTCATGGAAATGCATAACAAGATTTTGATAAACTATTGATTGAGCTAAACCAGACTCAAGAGCTTACAATAGCTGTATTTTCTGAAAAAATTACTAAGCAATATTAACTGAATATATTTAAGCACAATCCATCCACACACACAAATCAATAAAATATTTGCTGCTCAGGCTACAACACCTAAAGAGTTATTTAAAAGACAAGTTCAAAGAATAACTGATATTTTGTAGCTTAGCCTCATGTTACAGAGAAGCGTTAAAACTTACAGTTTCTATTCTAAGACAAGTCAAGGGCGCTTCCTCCTCG
>WAAG01067851.1:0-11849 GCA_013390105.1 Tichodroma muraria
GCAGTCTATGGAATAGAAGGGCAGAGATGAGGATCTAGTGTGCAGGTCTTCTATAAAAATTGACTTAGAGCAAAGTTTAAAAAGGAAGGAGACAGCACTGGAAAAAACTTGCTGTTATATTTGGTTGGTCAAAATTTTTCATGGAGGGATGTTTTGGATCAGCTTTCCAGCCAAGAATGTGGGAGCAGAGAACCTAACTTGCTTTAAGATTGAATTTCAGATATTTATGGTCAGAACTATGTGACACACCTTGAACTTCCTGTAAGGAACAGAATTAGTGGCCTAAGATCCTCCAAAAAGTCTTGACTTGAGTTTCTATGCTAGGCGTCAGCATCGCATAAAAATTACCACTGGTCAGTTCATTTGCTAGGAGGCACAGGATGGGAAGGACCAATCTGGAATAAGGACATACTCCTATCCCTGTATTTCAGCTGTCCCATGCCTGCAGGAGCCAGATCTCAGCAGATGCTGGCAAGATGTCCACGCGCCTCACCACAGAAGTTCCAGGGTTTTTTTATTTCTTCAGTTATTTCTTATCTATCTATCTATCTATCTACCTATCTATTTTACATATTTGCTAACAGTGGCAAATGCAACAGGGAGGGGCTTTATGAAGCAGAGTATAACGAGCCTTGCCATGTGTCCATTTGAATGTTACCACTGGAATTCCAACCCTTGTGATTCAATACACTGGCCGAGTCCATGGCACAGCTGAGCCAAGCTCTGTCCCTGTTTGTGCTGAGCAATGTCTCAAGGAAATCCATTCACTCCAGCAGAAGTATTTTGTGTCTGCCTCACCACGGCCAACACCAGCATTCCCCTGAGAAAAGAACTTATTTTTCTCTTTAGTATCAAGTCTGTTTTCAATATTAGTTATATTGGGTCAAAATCAGCTTTTTAGCAGAGCATTACCTACCCAGATTAGCTTCACTGTGGTAAACACAGTCATTCTACACTTACATCTGTCCAGTTAACCTCAGGATTTTATTCTCCTTTTCCTCAGGGCCTTTGGCAGCCAAGATAGCTCCGTAAAAGTACTGACTGTGGAGGACAATATAAACTTTTCTATCTAAGTAAACCAATAAAATAGTCATGTAATATAAAAAAGTCATGTAAGTGTGACATACATGAGTGCTGATAGAAGAAACTGAATAAACAGCTTAAGAACAGCTGGACACAGTCACCTCACATGGGCCAGGGTTACAAAGGACTATCTCTGTCATACAACTTGGGTCAGTGCTATTGGTTCCAACAGCACAGTCATATCTTCCCTCTTTTTTGAAATTCAAATGTGAACAAAATATATTGCAAACTACAAAGTTGGCAGTACAAGCCAGTACAACCATTGAAGAGTAGTTACTGCTAACACACAGTAGCTGCTACTGTTGCTTCTTGAATTAAAAAAAATAAATAAAAAAGAAAATTAAAAATGGAAAGTTTCACCTTCATCCACATCATAAAAAATGGCATTACACGGGATAGGAATTAGCATTTTACTGTCTCTTGTCTCGGAGAAAAATACTGCTTTGCCAATGCCATTTATTGCTAAACAAGACGTAAGAGTGGAAAAAGTCTTATGCAGGATGCACCTTTGGGTATCATAAAAAAAACAACCAAACTCCTAACAGACTTTTATGAGGTAAGAAAAGGAAAGCTGCATTTGTTTAAGTCGAATGATTGCAGCATATCCACTGCTGTTTTAAAATACTTCGAATGATAAGTGGAGAGATTCCAAATATATTTCTGTTAATGAATAGCAAAAATACACAAGTAGTGGAATATGTGGTTTGCTTCTCTCTCTTTATTTAGATTATAATAACACTGTAATATATTTCTTTAATTTTACTATTGTTTTCTTTATAAAAATCTAGCCCCTCTCAAGGTGATACAGGTGATAAGGCAGGCACATACAGTAGATTTGGTATCAGCGGTTGAAATAATATGAGCAGTAATTCAGGCAGAAGCTTTTTTTCAGTCTTGGGGAAGGGTGAGGGGAACCTAAAACTAAAACATATTCTCATCAGGAGAAAAAAAAAATCATTTAAAAGCTTGCCATAAATGAAAACAATTTACTTGTGCCAGTGTCCTTAAGTGCCACAAACTCTTCTGCTTCTGCTGCTACATTCTCTAATGATATTACTGCATACAGCACATCTCATCTAATCTGTTAGTAAAATCCTAAAGTCACTTATGTCAGTCTCTAATGCAAGCCAAATGAGTCTTCCCAGTAATAAGAAGCTTCGCAGAATTAGTTTTCGTTTTGCAGAAAATTGCCATTGGGGCTGGCACTTTTATCTAAAAATTTCACTCGTGCATAAGCAAAAAACTCATATATTATTTGGTTACATTCCATCAGTATGAGAAATAACATTGTGAGAATTCTATGCATGCTAATGATATATAGAAATCCACCTGCTTTCAGATAAAATGAGTTTAATTTTCTGTTGCCCACTGCCTGGTTGGCCTTTCATAAATTACTTATGCACAGCTATTATTAAAATAGAGGGAAAGCAAATTAGAAAGTCCTCATATCTCTCCACTGGATTTAACCAAGGCAGGGCTGTGACAGCTAGAGTCAGCGTTTTTGAAAAAATTCTGCTCTCTTGAAAAATTTTGCATCTCTATACAATTCTATGCCACTGTTGTAAACGTTCTGACCTGCCTTCTTACCAAATTAACCTAAATCCTTTCTATTTTTCAACATTAATGGAATCCTCTAGAGTCCTGCTGATATATATTAAAATATATTTATTGGTTAATTTGAATTCCAGCATTTTGTACCTCATTTCCCAGTACTTCTGTTATATCTGAACAGCTTGGAGCTTTAGCATTAAAAACTTACAAATTAAGATAAATACATCTGACAATTATCAGATCAAAACAACTTAACTTTCATTGGAATATATGATTGCAAATTTCCCTTCCTGATGAAAGAGAAAATGAGGACTGTCTGCTTGAAACAGTTAATTGGATTTGAAAGTACTGTACGTTTCAGCAATCGGTGCAGCTTTTGGTTGGTCAATGACTACTTGACCTCCTGGTTTTCAACAGACAATTGGTTTTCATTTCTTGAGGGTCTTTTAAGTCCATAGTTCATGGTGACTTTAAGTTTAATTTTCTGTTAATGATATTATTTTGCTCTTTTAAGATGAAACTTTCTTGTGATGTGCAGAGCAACAGTGGCAATCCCATTACTGCGTGAGGAAGGACACCTTCTCAAATTGCATTCTTTTAACATTGTCTGTACTGTTATGCTATTTCTAAATGTCATTTTAACATTTCGTGTGCATTTAAATGGATGACTGCTCTGCACCTTGAAAAAATTTTTTAAAAAATACAAAAATAAAAATCAACAAGCCATTGTGGTTACGTGCCCAGACAAAGCTGCTTTTTAAGTAAAGGGGTCCCAATTCTAATCAGCCAATGGTTTAATATCTTCCACTTCTCTGACTAGACTGACTCTGCTTAGAAGTGGTGTGGGTTAGTTTGGGCCAAGGACATGCCCTACAGGTTTCAGGCTCAATTTCTCTATTTTCCAGCCCATTAAATTTGCATCCACACCATATAATACTGCATTAAGCCCATCCACACAGTAGGCAATTTCCTAATGCTAACAACAACTCAGCCCAGAGCTGACATCCCCAGTGCTGGGCTAAACCCAGCCAGTCAATGCTGGTCCTGTTAAGAAGTCTCTCTAGTCTCTTACATTAAAGCAGCTTTCCTAGTGACCCAAAGCAATTATTTTGGAGGAGTTTTTCCCTAAATTTACATAAAATGCATATTTATTTGTTTTCTGCCATAGGTATTATTTTCACACTGCATTCTCAGGAGGGACTAGAGACACACAATGCTGGCCAGCTCTCAGGCTGCTGTTTCACACGCCAGCATGGAAAACCCAACAGCTCCCTGCCACCATGGGGAGCCCTCCTGCTCTTGCTCTACCTCCATATTTCAGTTCACAGAAATAAACCAGAAGAAAACCATCTGTTTTTTTGGTAAGGCCAGTTTTCTGAGAATTGAAGTTCCTTTTCTGACTGAGAAGATGGCTGAATAAATGCCAGAGTGGGATAATGAAAGCAGAGAGAAACAGCATGACAGCATGTGGCTGTCAGTTAAGAACAAATGGTTTCACAATGAGGTATTTCAAACGTCCATTCATGAAAAAAAAAAAAGGCTATGGATAGATAGCAGAATGAAAAATCAGTGGAGGGCAAAAATTCATAGGTTGCAAACAAACTGCAGAGCTCTGGGTTCATTACAAAGCTGAGGAGAGAAGAAAAGAATCAACTGAATAGTTTGTTTATGTAAATTTGGATTCTAGTTCTAAATTCCCTGTGAAATTCCCAGGGTGAGCAGGAGGTGCTCAGCACTGGGTTCTCCCTCTGGCAGGCGGCACAGAGCGTGGTGAGCGATCCCTCTTTGGCTTCTGGAGCTGGCAACCTTGCCCTGTGCTGATGTGAGCCCTGGACCAGCCCTCGAGAACTTCAGCTGAGTTTTAAGCCACTTCTGTGCATGGCCAGCAGTAGTCCTGCCTGTGGAGAAGAGTTCTGCCTTCACCTGTCTGTTAAAGCCTTATTCACATCAGTAACTTTTGCCCCAGTCAGGGTAATCATGTGAGAAAAGCCAACCAGAGGGACAGGGATCTCAGAGAACAACTTCTGATCACAGCCACTCATGTGTTTAAGGTAATCCAGAAGTTTTTAATTCTTAGGAGTTTTTCCTCCCAGTAGTGGTTTTCAATGCAGAGTGAATCTCTGGTTCTATTCAGTAATTCACATTCCTTCTTATGTAAATCTATAAAAGCAAACTAAGTTGAACAGACCTTGTGCATGGTACATTTGGATAGAACATGAAACGCAAATACACACAGTTTTCACTAGATTCCTAGAAAAAGTACTTTTTTAGCTGCCTAAAATGTTTCTAGAAGTGCTTCATGTAAAAGCAAACATACGAATCCAAACTTTATTGTATACTATAAATACTTAGAAATCTCAGCATTAGTCAAGAAAAGTTGAAATCCTTTTTATTATGGAACTTCCTCAAATTCCTTTCCCTATTAATTTTAGAATATACACATTTTTACTTGTTTCTTACAGTTTAGTTATCTAATCAAGAGAACAGGTGGCTGACTGATTAAACATCAAATCAAAAATATTTTTTTGATTTTTTACCAGTTTCAAAAATATTTAAAAACTCATTGCTCAGCTCCTCAAAAATCATTCATTGTTTTAGCTATAATTATTGCAAATAGCTACAGATGCTTCAAATCTGTCCCTGATATTGAGATTTTTAGACTGTACCTCCTTCATTTTTAGACTGTACCTCTCCCAGGGTTAGAGCTTTACATCCACTTATCTCCACTCTTCAATGACATTTTCAATTATCACAGATCCCTGTGAACCCAGGAACATTCTTTGTTGGAAAGTATATATCGCAAAATTTGTGGCAAAATTGTAGAAATAAGCCAGTGGGGTATAATACTGTTTTTCACATACAAAAATGCTCATTATGTGGTTGTATACTTGGACAAACTGAAATGTGGTGTACTAAAGGTTACAGAACAGTGCTGCCCACAATATCTGACACTTTCCACTCCCTCCTGATAATTCCATATCTGTAAATCACTTTGATAGCACTCTCACCCTGCACAGCCAAGGCCTAAGCTGTTCATCGTGAGGCCTCAATGGAACACACATAACGCAAAGACTTGAGACACACTGGTACAGATCGTGTGGGATGAATGACTGGAATTTATGGCTTATATTGTGAGTACACACAGGAATTCTGGTCAGGACCCCACTAAGGTACATGGCACACAAACAGGGGGAAAAAAAATGCTTGTCCTTCCTGTCAGAAATTTGCAACCCAAATAGTTTAAGTTGTGGATGTATCTATGAGCATAATGCACTCTGCTACACAAATAGATGGTGAGAAACCCAATATCCTAAAACAGTGACAGATGGTTTTGCACAATAACGAGCTATAGCATTAAAAAGATTAAAACCTTCTGTTTCCAAACTGTCCTTGAACACATCAGTTAAAGTATTTACTCTGTGTAACTTACCTAGATGCAGCAGACAACACTGAGTAAAAGCCTATCAAGAATTAAAAAACATTTTGAACATAAAGTACACCAAAAACTATGACTTCTTTTTATACCCTCTCAAGTACAGAATGTCCTGTGCACTAGTAGAGGACATCCTATACTATAAATCTGTTGAAATGCTATAATTAAAGGTCTGTCAGAGTTTCCATTAAATCCCTGATTTTCAGGGTTTAATTAATAATAACAGTGAAAATTAATGTGAGTAGAATTAAAGCCACTGTCATAGCTCTGCTGCATATTAATTCCTGATTTTAAGTCTCTACAACATGTGGGACTGATCTGACTTCCTGTCCTCAGTCAAAACTCCTATCACAATGTAAAATTCCTCACTGGAGACAGTGGATATTTGTCCGAACATAGAAAGTGTGATCAGACTCTGAAATACCTATGGCATTCACACAGTAAATTAAATGAACATTTCAGAAAGCCAAGAATTACTAAATTGCATAAAGTTTTGGAATAAACACCTTAAGTTCAGTTTAGGGTCATATACCTGAAAATCAATGAACATTCAAAATTTCTCAGTGTATTCCTTCCCAGCAATCGACTCAACGTAAGCTTATCCATTTATCTTTGGAATATTAATAACTATAATTATCTGTGTTTTTTCTAAGTAAGAATTAAGGGGTTGACTCCATAATGGAAGATGGAGAACATATGTAAATATTGGGGAATGGACTTTCCCTGGAACCACAAGAGCTAATCAGATGTTCTGTTACTGAAACAAAGGCTCCTGGCATTTTGGATTTGGGTGCAAATAATTTAGAACACAGAACATTCCATGAGATAATTCACTGAAAATAAGCACTGGTATCTCACCATACAACACAAGGAAATTTAATCTTTCACATAAAAGGATCAAATAAAACTACCTCAGTGTGGAAGTCTAGAGAGGGACCTGGCAGAATACTAGAGGATATTCAGTTCTCTTCAAAGTAAATAGTATTACAGCTGAAAAATGTGAAAGCATGAAATTTTCTCAACACTGCTGTGAGAAACAGACCCAGAAATCTGAGATGAATGCAAAATACTATAACTAACAGTGGAGACAGTACATTCAGAAATTGTTAAAAATGTTAAGAACACTTTGTTTCACATAAAAGAACCTATTATAAAATATATTTATTTTTGTCCAGATTCCAAAATAATAGGTGGCATTATTTCATCTTACATTAAAACCTATGTTGTAAGTCAATATCACTCATTTCAGAGGTTATTAGAGGATCAATGCTATTCACTGTTAGGACTGCTAAGTAGGTCAAGGAAGTTCACAAGTAAGAAACTTTCATGTAATAAAGAAAAGTGGGAATTTATATGGTTGATGAAATCGATGCTGTTGCTCTAATGAAAAATGAAGTTGAACTTAATTAAAAAATCACATTATATCGTATATAATGATAAATATTAAGCTGGAAGCAAATGACAGAGAATATAATCTGTTTTCAGTGAAGCTGGATACATCTGTAGCACAACACAAAAAGGGAGGGTAGAAGGTCAGCCATCAAAAAGGCTCTGTGGTGGTCTTGTATCTGCACTGTCTTGATATCTAAATGTGGGGTTCCACTGTGGCTGTCACTGCAAGTCACTAAAGACAGTCTCTGATCCGCAGAACTTAAAATCTAAACAGATAATTTCATTAAAATGCTGGAAAAGGAAGAATTATCATTCAAAATGTTGGGAAAGAAAGAATTATCAGGCCTTTATCCATCTAGAGCTGAGGCTGTAGTTCCAGAGCAAGCTAAACCAGAGGTGTAACTGCCAGGCCCTGCCTCTCCATGTGCTCCCTCAGGCCACTTGCTGAGCTGTCCTAGTTCACTATTCCAGCATAAAAATATCCCTTCAAAACCAGGCACAGTAAGGTACTGGCACAGATAGTAAAGGAACTGGCAAATACCTGAGGCAGCAAGAGACAAAAATGTGTGTCCAGGTGGGAGAGGATGGAGGGGGAAAAACTCCTGCTTTGAGAGAAGTCATACATAGAGATTGAATCATTTACCCAAATTCACTTAGAAATTCTATGGCATGCATCACATAATTTTTCAGTTATGAGAATAAGTGGGTATAAACAGATCCTGGATAAGTTCAGAATGGACATTTCAAGAGACTTTTTAATCTCTGAAGCACCCAAAATTTGCATCAGCCATCCTGTGAGGTTAATAAGAGCAAAAATCGTGAGAAGATGGAGCTTTGCACTTAATGAGATGGTTGACAAAGGTGATAAAGGGTTACTACTTGAAAACTCTAAATTACCCTTTCAATTCTGTGCATTTTGAAATGCCTCAGCTAATTCTTAACTAAGAAAAGCTGAAACATCTCCCTCAAGTACATTGCATTTAAATCAAATGACTGCTAGTGCTAAAACTAGGAAAAAGGTAAAAATCTAAATCTGAAACCTTTAGAGGTGGAGAATAATGCCCTCTGTGATTTGCTAGCATCTCTAACCAGGGTCCTCATGGAGACAAATTACCAACCAAACCAGAGTAAACTATACAGNATCAATATCCTGATAAAAGCAAGGAATTTCTCAAAAAATGGAAAAAGCCAATAACAGTTTGTGTATATCTATTGCTGAGCTATGAGCCCTTGTGCAAGATTTAAGCTGTGTACCACACCATCACGTTCTCCTCTCTTGTGTTCTCGAATGCTGAAGTCACATGGCAAACATCTGGTGATCAAAGTGAAATCACGAACTGGATAATTTCTATTTGGATGTTACTTTTTGGCTCCTCTTATGCCTGCAGCTGGAGCATTTCCTTCCAGCAGCTCTGTGCTGTTTTATGAGCAACGCTGGAAAAATGCCACAAATTTATGAAAAACTTTGAAGGGGCTTAGTGTTAACGACTTCTGCTTTCCAATCAGTACAGCTTGAATCAATAGCACTGCTGCTAAATGTAAACAGGCATAATGGGAATTTTACAAAGCAAGACTATTTGTATGTAACATCAAAACCAGCACAAAGTCCTTTCCATAAGAGTGCAAATCACATTTAGAGTAAGACCAGAGAGAAAAGCAAGATTACTTTTTGATGATTTGCTGCAAAGTTCACCGCAGTCTTTGCTTGACAATGATTTTCACTCATATTGTCATGTACTTCAGGCTTCATCAACAGACTGCTCAAGTGCCAAAAACCACGATTTTAGCACATCAGAACAAAGGTGAAAAAAATGAAAAAGAGCACACATTATTATTTGATTTTCTGCAGGTAATAATTCATAAAAATATTATTTTACTATAAATACGGCCTAGCCAAAAATTCCAAAAAAAGAAAAGGAAGGGAGAGAAGATGGAGGATGCTGCTAGAAGGACGAATGTGGATTCAGGTTAATGAAATATTGTCTTATTATGTGGTAAGATTTTGCTTCCATCAGAAATAATAACTGGGAAGAGATTGCTAAATGCATTTCTACTGCAAAGCGAAAAAAGCAGTTTCTGGTACGTTGAACTTGCCACAAACTGAACATTTTGTTTTGGCTTGCCATTATTTACAGTATCTTATATACATTAGGGATAAATACAAGACAAGCAGCATCTTGTTGCCTCTCAAGTCATACTTCTTCCACTGGCTGTTCCATGTGTGCTTTCTAACAGCTGTACACACTGACAGAACTGGTGAGTAGGTCCAAGCAGCCTTCTTCTGGCTTTTGGACATGTATAAAAACATAGCTCAACTGTAAATTATTAAAGGATTTACAGGTCAGGTCAGGCTCCAGAAGCTGTAGCACACAACAGGGAATAACCAGGTTTGGTGCCTCAAGTTCCTATGTGATACAACAATTACAGATTTTGGTCCATCTCCTCTCTGCTTACATTTAGTCTCTGGCTGCTTTTGCTCTTACAGCTGCTCTTCTCAAGCCCATGGATATGCTTTTGAGTTAGCAGGAGTCACTGGACAAGGAGGCAGAGAGCAGTTGCTTTTGCCAAAGCTTTTGTAAAGAACTTGCTGGGAATTCTTCAAGAAATCAGTTCTCTGAATTGAAACTTTTCATCAGAGTTTATCCATTTTAGCGAAAGTTTCAGAGAGAAAAGTACCCCAAGTCAAGATTTGTGACAAAGCAAAGAAAGAGATGCATGACTGGCATCCCCGGATAGAGTTACTAGCCTGGAATGTCAAAGACAAAGCGTTCAAGTGAACCTGAGGCAGCATTTGTAAAGCTGCAAATACAAAACCGTGCTTATTAGAACACCTACATTTTCCAGCTTGTCAATACAGAAGTTGCTTTTGTCCATGAGATTCCTGGCTGTTGGCTCAGGTTATGCCCTGTACAACCCTGAGCAACCCGTCAGGAGCCATCTCTGCTGAGATGTGCAGTGCTGGATGAGTGCCCAGCCTGCCCAGAACCCTCAGCCTCAGGGAAGATGTAAGTAGGAGCTTATGGTGAGCATTGAGGAGCAACCACTGGAAAGCTGCCTAAGGACTGTGAAAGTGCTTTCCCAACATCCGTTTGATAATGAAGCTACTCTGACTTTGGTGAAATTATCCTTACTTTACACAGGAGTCAGAGGAAAATGAAGCTGCCTCAAACTGTAAAAACCTACCTTGTACATCTTATCATGCAAATTAAATTACCCCCCCCTCCCATGGAAATAGTCCAAAGAACTTTCTCTGCATGTGGCTGTAAGTCATTTAAGTCATTCAGTGAGACGGGATAATGGCCATCACTTTTCACTTGGCCAGTTCATATTGTGGCACTGGGAGGAAGGCAGTCTGTCAAGTTTTTGTCTGCAGTGTCTGATTTTTCACCACACTGCTCCTGCCCTCCCTCCATTGTGTCAGGAGTGCATTAGGTGTTGGAAGGGCAACAAGAGGCTCAGCCAGTGGGTGGAGAGGCTGGAGAAGGGGAATTGAATTGTAGGCAGCCTGCAGAGTCTGTCGGAAAGGCTGTGCTGGCTCCCTTTGTGGCTGATATGTATCTATGTCCCCGTGCCACATTACATGGAAGGGATTAGAAATAGGATTTCTGATATTTCAGCTGACATGACAGGAGTGATAATTTCATGCAACTATGTTGCAAGCTACATTCAAATATTCCACCTTTTAAAGGGATTGTATATATATTCATCTGTGCTCTTAGGCTCAGAACCTTTTTCTGGAATGACTGATACAACAATAAAATGCACTTCAAAGAGGCTAATACATAGATAATGTCCTGTCTCTCTAAGTGCACCTTACTCACGCCCTAATGACTTAAATGACTACATGAAATGGCAATAAGTGTTAAAATAACCCCCAAAATCTCTGTGTATCACAACTTGTAAAAGTTTAGGAGATATTTTGAAAGTCAAAAGTCTAAGAGTGTTTTTGTTTATTTTTTGGGGTGTTTTTCTTTTTTAACTGAGGCCAAGAAAATAAAGAAACAAAGTAACATAAAAATATCTCAAGTCTAAGTAGAAGGTATCAAGGTCACTGACTATAAATATAAATAATGCTGCTGCATAAATCTTAAACAGCTTAGTGCAACTACTAATATAACTTTACAGCATTTACAAGATTAATCTTTTTAAAGTAAATTACAGGATCATAATATCAAACAAGATTATGCTATGTCCTATATAGCATTTTACTATGCACATAGCAGTAACATGACAGCAAATATGCACTTCAGAGATATCAAGTAGCTACTGCATGGAGGGGGTGACACTGCATGCCAAATACTAAGCACAGCAACAAGTCTTGGGGCCATCTGACCTCCCTATATAAAATACTTTGTTAAACCCTTGATAGCCTCATTGTATGTCTAATGGG
>WAAG01067873.1:1614-15237 GCA_013390105.1 Tichodroma muraria
TTTTCTTTACCAAGATTTATTTGCAGAAAAAAAGTTGACATTTCCCATTTTGGCATACCTTGGAAGATAATTTTTCTATTTTCAGGTGGTGCTTTGAGTTCTTTGATTGGATTACAATGGTAAATTAAGAAAGATTAAGTTTTAAAAAAGACAGTCTAGTTAAATACTAGATGGAATTGTTTTGGAATGGAGTTGTTTTGGAATCCTCTCTTGTGAATATATCAGTATTATAGATTGTTCTCAGGTGAACTGAACACAGATCTTAGGATATTTAAATTCTTTCTAAAATAGAGGGGTTTTTTCCTATATGGTCGTGCTAAGTTGTTAAAAGAGGTGAGATACTCTGTGTGAATGTTGGCTTTTTAATGGAAATCACTGTACTCCAGCACTCCTATTTAAAAATAACGAGTGTAACCCAAATACTGATTCCTTTACACCCATTGAAGGACTATTTCAGGTTTCTGCACAGTGAATTCATGCGTTTGACTTCTGTTCTATGATGTTCTGAAATGGACCTTGGATCCTGAGATCTTGAAAGTTTTATTCAGAGTGTATTTCCTACGTGATGTACTTGCTGCTTGGAGGACAGACATGATTTATGAAACACAGAGATTTTGGTCTTAATTTTAAATTCATGTGGGAAGTAAAGGGCACTGGTAATAAGGAAAAATGAAAGGAAAAAATACTGGTGAGGGAAATATCAGAAAAAGAGAAATTTTCAACTCCTGAGGCTGGAGGTTATTATTTCAGTATCAGACATTAGTAAGAACATTTTTAAAATGATGTCCAAGTGTCTGTTTAAGAAAGTGACTATTAAAGAATGATAGATAATCAAATGTTGGTGTGGCTTCATGCTTTGGGCTGAGATGTTGTGTGCTGATGCATGCAAGCAAAGCTTAGATGTTGCCATGTGTTTTCAATTCTATTATTAGTTTCTAAAACTTAGGATAGATAATTAAAATTCTTATAGTAAAATAATTCAACATACCGTTTTCATTTTTCAAGCATTTTTGATGCACATCTGATAATTTCTCTTTCTGGAATAATGTTTATATAAATTTGCTTTTCAGCTACTTAAACTGAGGTCAATATTTAAAAATGTTGATAGATGCCAGTATAGTCTACATTTCCTCTAAGGGGGAGTTTCTTACTGTTTCTTTGCTTTTATCTGTTAATGTGAAAAAGAATATTGTGGTAATAGTACACATTTTGTATTCTGACAATAGTGATAAACGAGGGGGCTTTTTATCCAACCAAATAAATTGATAAATACTGCTGATTCAGACTGTTTACATAATCTTTCCAATGTCAACAGTCATTTAAATTATCCTAACTTTATACTGCATCTCCAGAATCCAATTACAAGCTAATAATAATTGTCAGTTTTACTCTAAACCTTTAATGATAGGTCACAAGGGATGTTGTACCAGAAGGATTAAATCATTGTAGACGGTTACTATGCCCAGCCTTAAATTACTAACCTCTTATCTCATGGTAACAGAGCTACTATATGTTTTGTCACCATTTTTGCTAAATAGAATAAATGTCACCAAAATTAATTTCATCTTTCTTAAATTAGCTTCTTAGTATGATTTCTCACTTCAGTCAAAATTTATTTCTTGAAGAATTTAATTTCCTTCTTAATCTATTTTATTTGAGAAAAAGGAGGAAGAACTTTCAGGAACAAATGCATTTTAAATCATTCTGTGGCTAATTTTGAAATTTACTCTTCATTAATAACTGCTGACACTTGCAGGAAGGAATTTTTTTAGTCACTTAAAATCAAACTGGTTCTGCTTAGTTCATCCTGGGTATATTCAAGGCACTAAAAGTTAAAAAGGGTTGAATCTTGCTTGTAAAGGAGAGGTACTGCCTAATCATGTGCATAGCAGATTTCCCATGTGATGGATGGTTCAAGGGAATGTTGTAATTAGATGGCATAATTTAGTTGCATTTATTTGGTTTTAATCACATTCAGGATTCATACAAGCAAGGAAAATATACTTAATATAAGGAGTAATGTATATGGAAGAAGTACTACCTCAAAAAAAAGGCATTGAGACTTGTCATTGTCATACAACATAGTGACAGCAATTTTGGTCTGAGTTACTGGCATCCTTAAATAATATTTCCAATGGAATGTGTATTTTAAAATAATTTTCAAATGCAGCTATTGGCTTTCTCCTACATTGCCCATTCTTTTGGTTTTGATGAGCTCAGTCAAAAACTCTATAGGGTTACAATATAATAGTTCTTCCAAAAAAAGAGAAATCAGAAGGATGGAGCAATTGAAAAGGGGAGGATTCAGAAAATAAACCTGAAGTGACAGGCTCTGTCTGAAATTATCACAGCTGGTGATATGAGGCAAAATGGGGGAGGAGGAGGGATTTTAATGCTCATAAATAAAATCTATTTTAAAATATTGAAATCAAGAGGGACTGTATTGGCTGAAATAGTAAAAATCTATTAAATGGCTATGATTTCCTTTTGGAAACATGTTTCTCTTTAGGAATTTATAGCATAAAAAACAGAGATGACTTAAAAAAAAAAAAGTAAATTCTTCTGTCACCTGCACATGATTATCAAGGCTTTGTAAACTCAATTAGTAGAGAAGAATTTATCTAAAATCTGATTAAATATTAGTGCCAGCAGGGCAGAAAATTAAACAGAGCATACACATTAATAATCTATTAAGTGTTCTATCAACTTTGAACAGCTGTAGCAGTTGTGATCAGACATTTCTTTGTGGCATCCTACACATTTGTATGGGACTTGGAAGTCACTACTCAGTTATTGCAGTGGGTGGAAAGCCAGGATTGTCTGTCACTTTTCTGACTGTCGAGGGAATCTGTATATAGGAAAATACTGAGTCTGTTTTAGCAGGAACTGTCATCTCCACTTTTATTTGGAATGTGGATATATGTCTGGATCATAGCACTGCATGTGTACCATGATATTTGTAAGTTGGCTGAAGAACAATCTTAGAGAAGAGCTTTGGAAAATCATGAGTCGTACCTGCAACTTCCTTGTGAGGGGAAGTGGAGGGCCAAGCGCTGATCCATTCTCTGTGGCCTGAAGTTGTGTCAGGGGAGGTTTAGGTTCGATGTTAGAAAAAGGGTTCACCCCAAGGGTGCTTGGGCACTGGAACAGCTCCCCAGGGCAGCAGTGACAGCACCAGCCTGACAGAGCTGCAGAAGCATTTGGACAATGCTCTCAGGCACATGGTGTGATTCCTGAGGATGGTGCTGTGCGGGGCCAGGAGTTGGACTCAGTGATCCTTAAGGGTCTCTTCCAACCCAGCTTGCTCTGTGATTCTGTGATATGCAGAAATATAGCTATTTTTACTGCCTTGGCGTTTCTGAAAAAGAAATTGTACCAGTCAGGCTGGTAAAATGGTAGGTTTCTTAGAAGATATGTGACAGCCACTAGCCAAAAGAAGTGAAAAAAGAAATGTGAATAGTCTCCAGAGGAACACAATTAGTCTAGCTTTTCGACTTAAAGTGGGAAACCAAATGATTGGTAGTTTCAATGCTTTTGAGAAAGAATTATAGGGACTATAAGCATTGTGTTCATATTGGTAACCAGACTTGTGCATGACAGGGAACTGGACCTAGAAAAAAGGATGAAGCTGGTGAAGAGTAAAGGACCTCAATGATCATGTGCTTCCCAAACCATGACATAAGGATGTGTAGAAGGCTTTCCCTGGCACTGACCACCTGCCCAAGTGGCCCAGTATTCTCTGTGTGTGTCCAGAAGCAAATCTCTGGAGAAGAACTGAGCAAGCATATTTGATATTCTTTGTTAGTGCTCTTTCCAACATTTGACTTTTTTCAGTTAAGTTTGTTTACTAACCCGTAACAGATCTCCAGTCTCCCTTGGAGTTGATGTAAGCTTTTATGCCCAGTGGCCTCTGGCAAGGAATTTCACAGGTCTACTACTTTATGTAAAGAGCCACATCTTTCTGTTTGTTTTGAAGTTCTTTCCAACAGTTTTCTCTTGATGAACCCCAGCTCTTAAACTGGAAAAGACAGTTGAAACTAAATCTCTCTTAGACTCTTCTAAATAATCTGCAATTCTGTAGGTCGTCAGTAATTTGAAGCATAAACTTAATATGTGAAGATTTCTGAATGTTGACCATTAAACAAAACTGAACATGTGTATGTCTGGGTTTCTGAAAAACTTAGTACACATGCCCTTGAACAGTTTTTATGTGACATTACTCTAAATATACAATTTGGGGAAAAGATATTTAATTTCTTTTATCTTTTGTTTGTTTTTTTCTATCCCAGACTATATTTACATAGAGGGCTGTGGTTGCAGGTACCACAGCCAGGTACCATCTTCAGAATAAACCACTGATCTGAGTCAATCTCCACAATCACTGGTACTGCATGTGGAAAAAGAAAGGGCTGTTTTGTTAGTCACCCTTAGGTCCTCCTACTCCTAACTTTATATAAAAACAAACAAATTCTAGCAGATTCTGAAAATGGAGAGAGCCTTTCCCTTTGTAAATGATCTTTCTTAGTTTTGCTGTGGTTTTGGTGGGGTTTTGGTTGGCATTTTTTGTTAGTTTATTTGGTGGGAGTTTTTTGTTTACAGATCTTGGGAGGGGATTTTGTTTGGGGTTTTTTTCATCTTGGAGATATTGCTTAAGTGTTTTCTTGGAGTTTTTGGTCTGATTTCTTTTTTTATAAGTTAAATTTGTTTGCTTTCTTTTTGCTTAGAAGCAATGGAAGAAGACATTATAACTCTGTACTGAATCCTTTACTTAATGTATGAACTTTGTACATACATATGTATTTACAGAATTTTGTGGAATGAAAACCTAGCTACCATAATAAATGGGAATGGAACAGCAGGTTGAAGTTCTGACTTTAAATTGTGCCTGGTATAACAAAGGTATAACAAAGCTTTGCAAACAGTCAATGGTAACTAATAATGTTTCTTGCATTTTCCAAAACGTACTTCAAAGAGCGATTTTCCAGAACACATTTCTTGTCTATCTTAACAATATATTTAGTTTTGTTAGAAAGTGTTTACTTTGCTCTCACGGTTGCAAATAATCATAATAATTTGGACAGTGCTGAACATTTTCTTCCAAATCCTAATTATAGGTAAATTTATTTATAGTCAAATTCAGTTAAAAATAATTTTTGTAAGATTAAAGTACATATTTATAACCTAGAAAATATTCTGGGTTGACTTATGTGGCATCATTTCTAAGAACAGTTTTCACATTGGCCACAAGTAATCCTTACTACATTAGTCATCGATCTTTTGTTCTGTTTTAGCCTTTTGGGTTGTTTTTCTGTTCAGCCTTACACAAGCTAGATTATGAAGGAAAAGGCTGTTCTGCGTTGGCCTTAAAAATCCAAGTGCAAGTATTTCTTTCTCTCATCTTTTCACTTAGCAGGAGTACAATTTACTACACAATGGCACAATCCCAAATGTCTGTGCTGTGCAATGAACTCAAATTAGGATTAAAGATTGTCAATTTTATTCTGAAAAGCAATGCTAGGATAATATTGGCCATCTACCAAAGCTGTACAGGCTTGAAAAGTTTTGCTGAATGTGCACAGAACTCCATTCAAGCATGGGCAGTTCACACTGGCAAAGGTCAGCTCTCGTTCTCATTCTGTAAGGCCTCTAATTTTTCATCATTAGCGTCTTTAAAGATTGCTTAGAGGGGTTTTGCAGGAGATAAGGGGTGAACACCAGTCTGTAGTGTTATAGCACAAGGACTGGTAAATGTTTAGAGCTAAGTGTCAGGGAATATCTGGACATTGAATCCGAAATTCTGTGATTCTGTGATTGAGGAGGGTGTGGCAAATGCTGAAAAAAATTGAGTGTTACTTTCTTGACTGAAGAAAACTGGCCTTTTCGCAAAGTAATGTAAATAAAGTGCAGGTTGGTTTGATTATATATGGGTGCCTTTCTTTTTGTTTTCTGCATGAATATATGAGACAAACATGGGAGTTACTCAGTTTTTGGGTGGGAAAGAAAGGAACATAATTGCAAAAAGGAAATTAAAATTGGTGTGGAACTAAGGAAAAAGAACCAAACACATGTGCTGGAGGGAGGGTTACACTGCGTAATGCTACATAATACACGTTGTAGCAAACAGCAATTACTGACTCCTTACTGCAAGCTTGCGGTTTTCTTCCCCACTGGCTTATAAGTGTTATGCTGTGTTGAGATGCCTTTTTACTTTCAGGTGAGATTTATTTCATATCACACTGTTGTTATGTTCTCTTGAAGTTCTTAACCTTTTTGTGACAGGATTCCAATGGAAACTTGTCCTGCATTATCTTTTATAGAAATGGCTATGCAAATATGGGTATATCTTTCTAGTGAAGAGACAGCCTATGACAACAGATGGGACTTTTGTAAATCTAGGCACACCATCTCCTTGAACACTAGATGCTAAATCTGTGGTGTGATGGTCAGCACAGAAACATCTGCGCTGGTTTGCAGTGTTACAAATTATGGGCAAAGTCAAAAGGTTAAGCTGGGTCACGGCTAAGCTGGAAGAGGTCAGCTCAGCTCACCGTTGAAGATTTTGCCAATTCAGTCAGCTGACTTAGTAGTGAAGCAGATGATGAGTCTTGCACAGGCTATTCCACTAGCTCAGATGTAATGGTAGTGACCCTCACCAAAGGACGTCAGAAGCAGTTAGAAACTGAAATGGGGATCAGCATCCTAATTTTCTTCTGTGGCCATTTGTCATGGCTTGCAGGATTGATAGTTTCAGCGAGAACACAACACTGTAAAAGTCAGTATTGTCCTGGATGTGGAACATCATCAAATGATCTGCTTCTGTGTGTTGATTCTTACCAGCGTCATGTGTTCTGGGATAGCAGTGAGCATTTGGTTTTAACAGTAGGCAGAGTCTGAATTACTGGAGGAAAAGGCTTGTAGGGGATGTCTTAGTTGAGTCACTCATGAAAGTTCACTAACAACAGCTCGCTCAAATCTTGATTTCCCGAGCACGTTGACTTTATACCTGGTGCTAAGTATACCCAAATCTGCTTAAGTTCTGAAAGCAGTTTAGTGGCATTAAAATGGAACAGCACCAAAGCTAAAAGCATTTCTCAACTGACAAACTGTCTAGTTTAGGTGTGTGTCAAAACTGCTGCTGTTTCTCTAATAGTGTAATGACCTGGCCCTCCCTTACAGTCTGTTGCAAGATATATCTGTGCTTTTTCTCTTATTCCATTGGCTATCACGTCCATTGTTGTTTCCTTTTATTTGGTGTTTGTGGCTTCTCCAGGAAAAAAGAAATCTGAAAATAGATACAGTCACATTTCTAGAGTCTGCATATGTGCCATTAATCAGAATATATTTCCTTCTGACCCTGAGAACATTCAGGGTTATCCTGAGGCTTTGTGACTGTAGGTGATTTCTCTCTCTCTCTCAAAATGCTTCCACGTATCTCATTTCCAGACATAATGAAGGAAGCATGATATCAATGGTATATTTGTCCTTTGAATGAAGGTCAATAGGCTATGGACAAATCTTTGCTTCCTCCTCTGCTTGTTGTTTCCAGCAGTAATCTGCTAACGTGAAAGGCAGAAGAACATGATGCAAGGAATAGAGAAACCTTCTCTGTGCACCAGCCATTCTCTTCTAGTGCTAACTAAAATTATTTCAACTGCTGTTAAATCATTTCAACAAGAAACAAAGAAGTAGAATCATGCACTTAATTTTTGAAAGGGCCTGTACCTTGTTTAAATGGCTCCTCAGTTCTCAGCTACATCCAGTGTGTTTTCAGCCCATCTATAATTCTGTCCAGAGCCAGATCAATTATGCTTAGTGAAGATGTGAATATTTACTCTGTGAAAAATGAGAAGCCATATAACAATACACATGTCTTACTGTGCTGAAAGTTTTCATTTGGCTTGTAGAATTTTGAATAGACCTTTGAACAGGATTGGGCTGGGTAGGGTGTGTGTATGGCTTCACTGCATGTAGTAATTAAATACAATATTGGCTGGCTGCTGAATTTGAAGAGGCTCAGATAATATGATGATGTCTTTTCAGTTCTTACATAGAAGAGATTTACTATGGATGTATTATAAACCTGTGATTTATAAACCTCATTGACTTCATTAGTCCCCAGGGGCTTTATTCTTGTTAGCCTGGAAATGCCTGTTTAAATTTAATTTTTTCCCAGTTTTTTCTTTTTTTATTTAAATTATGACCTCATTAGAGTGAAAACATGGCTCCAGATTCTTGCCTTGTGTAAATCAGCCAAGTCGTGCAACTAAGACCAGCTGAAGATCCACGCTGTAAATTGAAAACCTGTCCTTTTGACTTGCCTTTTGCAATCCCAAAGGCTGGCCCTAGTGTTAGAAACATCCTCATACTAACATAAAAGAGCATTTCAGTAACTTGTTTAGTGTGTCTTCTTCCAGTTTAGACTGTAGTCTCTCAGTGTGCCTAAGATTTAGGCAAACACATGTATGAGATGTAATGCAGTAAATTTATTCAAAGGAGGAGTTGGGGCAGGATGTTTAAAGAGATCTGCAACTGTGGTAAAGGTAGGATTGCAAAAACTGTGAATGCCAAATAAGATTAGGTTTCAGTCTGTCACATTTTTTCAGTGGTAAGAGGAGCTTCATTTTTGTAATTTTCTTAAGTAGTGTAGTTAATATGAAGAACATCTCATAAAATTTGTTCAAGGTAAAACAGATAAATGACTTCACTAAAGTTGTCATATTTCACTTGAGTATTTTTTTTAATGCTCCATTATTCAAATTCAAAACCATCTTGAGGTTATTGTTGGATTGTGGCACAAGTTGTTGGGGGTTTTCTCTTCATAACAGGTTTCTTTTTCTTTCTCTATTTTAAGATATTGAAACACTCTTCTACCTAATCTTTTACACTAAGTCCCAAACAGTTTTATTTATAGTTGCCAGAAGTAAGTTCCTAATGTTATGTTAATTAGAAACATGTGGTGAAAAAAAGAGGCAACTTTTAAGTTGACACTATTTTTGAGTTAAAATCTGGCATCCCCTTTCTACTGACAAGCCTGACAACTGCAGCAGCAATCACCTCATCAAATCTCTCCGTTGTGTCTTTCCTGGTTTTTGGCATTCTTCCTGTCTAAATTTTTATCAGATGAGTGGTTTTTTCTTGGCAAGTATTTTGAATACCTCCTTGTTGCTTTATCTCTGCACTATCACCTCTTGCCCATAATGTCATTTCTCACATGTAAGACTGTGGCAGAATTCGAAACAAATTAGTTAGGAACATAGATTCAAAGACCAGCTTTTCCTCTTGGCTCACTAGTCTCTTCTCCCCTCACTTTTTAAACACCAGCATGTCACAGATACCACAGGAACACTCAGTTTTTAAGACATTTTTGATGCTTTAAATCCTCAGTGCTGCATCTACCTTTTCTCCACTACCATGTGTCCTGTATTGCTCTTGAAACGTTTTCAGCTGGTGATATCTGGATTTTAATCTTGAGTTTTGGAACTATTCAGTAGGCTGTGTCAGAATAAAAATCTTTAGTTATAAATGCTTTAGACCACAGCCAAACTATCCAAATAATTTGTTTCTTAAAATAAATGTACAAATATTGAGTAATATTTGCAAGCAGAATTCATATGAATGAGGACCAGATTTCCTTTCCAGGAAAGGAAGACTAGGGAAAATGTAGCCTTCTCTGGAAGGTGAGACTGGTTACCCAGGATATGGAGAAATTAATACACTATCTTTCACTGAGAGTGCTGTAAGCTGCCGAATGCTCAGCAAATAAAACCCCTCTTCAGGGTGCCATGAATAGGCAATAAACTTCAAATGGTTTTGAATCTGAGTAATGGCGCATTAAGGAAACATATCAATTAAGGTAAATTTGGTAATTTTATTGGAGCCCGTTTTCTAGTTTCTTTAGTCAATGAAGAGCAGTGTAAGCTGCTGGACGCATGGTGGTTTTTGATGCTGGCTGCTTCTTTTCATTGCTAATGGGAGTTAAGCCTTCTGAGTATCCAGCACAGCTGTACTGCTAAGTTCTTTTGAGAACTTAAGTTTTAAATCCCAGCTTATGTGACTAATTTAGTGGGCTCATTTTCCTATGTCACCAACCCCTTATGAAGGCAGTAGAAGTAGCTAAGTATGCAGGAGACAGGTATATATACATTCTTTCTCTCTAGATATACACACACACACACACACACACACACATGTACTCTTGGGGCTGGTGTTTTTAAAGTGTCTAAGCACTAGCTCTAAGGGCAAGATGAGTGTGATTCAAGCTTTTAAGAGCAGATAGCAATGCATAAAACATTAAACGTGCATAAGTAACAGGAAGTCTCAAGCTGTCTATATTTTCATTGGTGAAGTTACCTAAGTACTTAGTGTTCTGCTGCTGTACATGTCAGCAGCAGCTGCCATTTTGAATGTGCTGAGGCTTTGATGGCTGAGTCCTTCCTTGGGGCTGCTTGTGGTTTGCAAATTCCAAGTCTTTTGAGAGTAATAGCACGTGTCTGAGTGGGCAGCACTCAATCCAGCGAAGGTCGTGGCAGTCACAGGCACATTCACTCCAAAACACCGGACAGGAGGGGAGCAGCATGCTAGTCGCAGGGTTGGATCTGAATGTATGGTATCAAACAGGGGGTTCCCCTATCACTCCAGAGATATCTGCCAATCTATTTTAATCCTCCTCTCTCACACCATGGTCTCTGTTGAGAATCCTGTTAGTTCTCCATCGTACTGGGTGTCACAGTGTTCAGCAATGTGCCCAGCTGTCCTGATTCCAGGCCACGCTCCAGCTGGACAAATATGTGTCCCATGGGGAACCATGGGATTTGAGCTTGTCCCTCCAGAGTCTATGCAACTTCTTGCCCGGGTGCTCAAAGAAGTGGAGTAGAAAGTTGTTTCTTAAAGTTGTACAGAGGGCTGTGTGTGGACCAGCATTGCAACATATTGCAGAACACGGGTCTGGCCTCTTTCTTTTCAGTCTCATTACAGGAATCTTGTGCTATTAATATAAAAAGACATAGTGGTTCTCTTGTTGCCAGTCTAATATCTTCCTAGGCTTAGGCCTATGTGTATTTTTTTTCCCCCTAAAGCACCTAAATTAGTTAAAAATTATATTTAGGGACTTTTGTAAATTTAATTATAAAATACTTTCAATTCATTTGAAGATATCATCATGTGAACATTTATAAGATTTTCTTTGACACTCATGGTTTAACATGCAGTTGTTTTCATAAGTCATGTTGCAGCAGAGTGATCAGCAGTTAAAAACATACAATCCTGCTACATAAGGTCAAGCCTTCCTGTAAATGCACCCCAAAGAGTGGTTCAGTCACCACTTTGCGTCATGGTGCCATGTTACTACTTAACATGCAAAAGTGTTTTTAATGCTTTGTGTACAACCAAGGCTTTAACTGATCTGTCCCATGGAAATGAAGATGAACGATAACTCTACAGTCTGCTACCAAATATTCGTACTAATTTTCCAGTCTTACATAGAAGAGGGCAAAGGCCATGATGTAAATGGACAATCAGCCCTCTTCTGGATGCTTGGCACTGTCATTTTGAGACTCAGTTTTGCCATCACTTAAAGTAGCACATAACAATGTGGAGAAGAGAAAGTTAAAATCTTGTGTGTTAATAGAAGAAAGTATTAGGAATTAAGATGCTGATTTATTAAAATATCTTGTGGAATAGCAAACCAAATCTCTTAAATCCATTGTTCAAACTGAATGCTTAATACAAGGATTTAAGACCAAATACACTTCTTCAGTATCATGTAATGCTGATTTGTAGAATCAGAGCACAGAAAAAACATTGTAACAATAATGTTGTTGGAAGAATGTTAAGCACATCTTTATGAAAAACCAACATCACAGGAGCAGTCTTATTGCCGGTATTGTTCTCTTATTGCACTGCAGCATGTGCAACATCCAGGTCACTGCCAGTGCAAAGCAGACAAGCTTAAGCTGCGATGAGTGATACTGAAGGGGGGGCCGGGGAAGGGGGGCTGTGTGTGTGGATCTGGATTGTCTCAAACTCAGACCCCAAGCGGAGATCCAGTGCTGGCAAATACAGTGGAAGTCTGCAGGGAAACTCTGCAGCTTAAGTCTGCAGGGAATGAGAAAGAGTAGTTCCAGATAGGCCACCTTGACAAAGGTATTAGGTGTAGCAGGACATGCTGGTGTTCTGAACACATTGACAGTTATGAGCTTTTTAAGCAAATGTTTCTCATTTCTTTTTTCTCTTTGTTAGTTAAGTTGGATTGAGTGGCTGGTGCTGAAACAATTTAATCCTTGTCTACAAAGCAATTTACTGCAAGTTATTGCATCCTATTGCAATTGATTGCTTTATTGTTGTTGGCGTGTTCTGTGCTTTTTCTCTTAGAAATTTCATTTTGCAAATATAGTAATAATATTTTATGTGTGTAGAGTGCCTTTCATCACAAAATACTTCACAAACTAGACAGAGGTTTTGCAGTTAGTTGTTTGAAAGTGACTTGGGCTGGTATCAGGAGACACAGCTATCTTTGCCCATAAAGTCCAGTCAGGCTGAAGGTTTTTCTTACTGTATGCTTTCTTGTAACCTATATTGTCACCTGAGTAATAAATAGCTAACTTCCATTCCTGGCTTAGATGCATTTACTGCTGTGACTCAAAACCTGAAGTACTTTTTTGGGTAGGAAAACAGTTTCAATTACACTGGCTGCCACACTGTTGGCCTGATTGGCCAAAGAAAAAAACCCAAAAACCTCTTATTATTGTTTAACTCTTATTATTTTCTTTTTGTGCATTTTTTAGGCATAAATGATGTTAAAAAGTGTGGACACTAATCCAGATCTAAAAAATCTGGACACTAATCCAGATCCTGTGTTTATTTGGTCAACTGCTGCAAGATTTAAAATTTGCATTAGTCCTTTTTATTTTATGGTGTACTATGCCCTAAAGCTAAGACACTGTATTAATAAAACTGACCAGCTAGCGGTAAGGGCAACAGATTCCATGCTCTGTGATAAGCTGGCCTTAAATTTGAGCAAATCCTTGAAAATTCTGTGGTACCCAGTGAAAGAACAGAATTAATTTGAACTGAACTGCACACAACCTTTTAAAAAATAAATCTGTTACATATATGGATAATACTACTCTTAAATATTCAGCCTCTTTTACTTACTTTAATTCAGCGGATTTTTCGCTGTCTCCACATAATTTCCGTGTAAAATGAAAGGCTAATCTACTGGTTCAGACAAAAGACTTAAGCTCAGATGATCTCTGTTCTGTTTCCTTTTTATCATGTTCTTGCATTTTTTCCTCCATCTGTAAAAAGGAGATGACAGCGCTTCACTGCCTCATGATTGTGGAAGGATAAATGCATTGATTATGTGATGTTAAAAAAGATTGGGCCAAGTTTGTAACTAGGCCAATTTATATAGACATTTTGTCAAATTAGGAGTTAGGGTATTCTGTCTTGGAGACGTGTGGAGGAACGGTTTAGCTATCTTGCTTAAGGTATTTAGTAGTGAAATGGTTAACAAAATATATATACAGGCAATGTTTAGGGTTTAGAGTTAACACCCTATTGAGATGATTGAAAATAGTTCACATCTTGCTGAACTGTCATTTTGAGCTGTCTGCCAATTTAAGA
>WAAG01067895.1:0-14103 GCA_013390105.1 Tichodroma muraria
T
This sequence comes from Tichodroma muraria, assembly GCA_013390105.1. Classification (NCBI taxonomy): domain Eukaryota; kingdom Metazoa; phylum Chordata; class Aves; order Passeriformes; family Sittidae; genus Tichodroma; species Tichodroma muraria. The sequence continues at coordinate 2 of WAAG01067895.1, forward strand.
TATTTTTATTTAATTCCCTGGGAGCAAAAGGGGTAGCATCTGTAGTGTCCTAATAAATCATTTAGATTAATTCAGTCAGGACTGGTTTCACATGAAAAAGTTCCTGGAGCTGGTTGGTTTCTTTATTTCCTTATTATTCAGGATTATTTTAGTAATTTAGAGATGTCTTTGTACAATTAATAAAATAGAAAGTCAGAGCAAGTTTCAGAAGTAGAACTATGTGTTACTTCATGTTGTAAATTTAAACTTTGCCTCTTCTTTAGGCTTAATTATGCATATAACATAGAACCAGAGCAGTTGACAGGTCACTGATCTGTTCAGTCCAGTCACATTTGATTGCAATGGCCAGAAGGAAGATGCACTATGTCCTGCTATGAGCAGTGGAAAAAAAAAAATCTCTGAGGAAGGGCAGGCCCAAGATATGAAATCAGATGACTTTTCATCCAGGATGGTGGTGTTCTTTCTTTTGTTTAAAAAGACAAATATAAAAAAGTGGGTTTGTGTTTCCCTAGAAATTTCCAGTGCTTTTTATTCCCACTAAGATCTTGGAATTTGTGATACATGTGGTAGTGGGTTTCCCAACTTAGTCAATACATGTTTCCTCCCTAAAAATAATTTTTCAAACACTTTGTTTTCTTAATTTGATCTTGTCTTGGTTTGAACGACAGGTGGCTGCACCATTTAATTGGAGATTAATGGCACATGGCAGATGTGGTTCTGTTGAAGCAGTGATCCTGTAGAAAGGTGTAGTTTTCTCTGAAGATCCAGTGGTGGTGTAGATGGGCCTGGTCTTCCTCTGGGAATCCAGTGAAGAAAAGGCTGCTTGGTGTTCCAAATCTCAGATTTTTATGCAGGTAGGAATGTTTGGCTCCCCCCTCTGTGTGGAGCGTCTCCCAGTGGGATGATGTAATTTTATCAGTCAGTGAGAATCAATGGCCCATTAGCAGAAGATACCTCTGGACAGGATGGGTTGTGGAAGAGATAAAGAAAACTGCCCCACCTGTTTTTTTAACAACTGGCCTATGGACAGGATTACCCCATCCCCCACCCGGTTTTCAACAGATGGTGATAGAATACGTACTGCTGGTTACATCTTGCACTGAAACCCAAGACAGATCTGCATTTTAAATATTTTGTTGTTTTTTGGTTTGTTTTCTCTTTTGCCTTCTGAGCCAAAGCAAACAGGTGCATTGCTTGTCTATGGTACGAGGTCATCAGTGAATTTCGGTTTGCTGCGATTTGCTTGCACAGAGAGAGTTGCAGGGCCAGTTCTGGAGAGCAGCATTCCTTGCAGATCATTCCTCTTCAGAGCAAAGCTAAGAACCCCCTGGGCTGTCTCCAGAAACTGCTTTCTCCAAGACCGGCCTCCAGTTAAATCACCGGAGCTGAGCTAGGGTACCTCCTTTTGTGCAGCTGCCTGGCAGTACAAGTAACTGCAGAGCTTTAACCCTCCAGGTGTGCATTAAAATGTAGCAATGTACAAAGCCCTCCTCAAGAGCCTGAGAGAATATACATTAATGTCTCCATAGAGCATCTTTCAGCTGAACATGGACAGATGGCTTTTTGCGTGGCACTTTCACAGTGCCTGCACGGGAAAGCTGCAGTGTTAATTAGGGTCTACAAACAGTGCAAATGTCATTTTGACTTCTGGCCCTCTGATATTTGTGCAGTGATGGCAACAGCCGGTATCTGTCACCCAAGCCCTGTGCTCAGCCTCTGATGAGTTATTTGCTTTCAGAGTACACTTCTATACATCCACAGGGGTTCTGGTAATGTAGTTGAATTCCAGAGAGCTTTAGTTATGCCCATGCTTTTCCTTTCCTCTCCCCTGGTGCCTGCTTTTAGCGAAATAAGATGTTGTGATCAGGAGGGCAGGAAAGGCTGACCACCAATGTTGGGAGGCTCTGGGAGAAATGCTCAGGCTTTCCTCCCAGGGCAGCAAGAGACTGGGGCAAGGAGGGTTTGGCTGCCTCATGGTAGCTTGTGTTGTTCTCTCAAAGCAACTTTTGAAAAACAAAGAGATTGCTTGAATCAGTGTATTCATAGCCTTTGTGCATGACACTTGCCAGCTTTATTGCATTGCATTTTTTTGAAAAGGGGTGCATTCTGCTGCCTGCTGCACAAATATCCAGCTGGACTAATTCCATCACTATCCAGTGAACCAAATAGTGTTGTTTGAACAAGTAATTTTCTTAGTGAATAGAGGCAGAATAAATGAGCGTTCCCAATGTATTCTCAGCAGAGGCCGGTGGTTTAGGTTGTGTACAGCACTAACCATGCAATACAACCAATTTTTCCCAAGTTAGGGAACTTGACGTTCAGTCAAGTGTCTGTGCAGAAGGTGTTCCCTCAGCAAAGCACCCAAAACCATGTGCTCTGAAAGAGCTTTTCTTTTACTGGGACTTACTTGAGACCTTTTTTTTGTATAATTTTGCCATGTTCTGTAAGGTGTGCCTGAGGAGTTGTTCCAAACTCCCTCTGGGTTCTTATAAAAGACAGCAAAAAAGCCATGCTTATTTATCTAATGGTGAAAGTCTTGGATTCCAACTTCTCTAGGTGACAAGCTGTAGATGCTGAAAAGGGTTGAGTATTTTCTCTTCAGGGTGTATTTGCAAGAGAGAACTTCAGAATAACCAAGTGGGATCATTAGTATATCCCATTTTTACCTTAATTTTGAGCCTGGAGTTTCATTTTCCTTTCTGCCAAGCTTTGTGCTGTCGTCTCCTGCTGCAGTTCCTGCCTTCCCAAATGTTAAACTCTATTAAGTAACTAGCACTTCAGAGCCAACCTGAGTCCTAACAGATTGCAAACCCACTGTGAAGCAGAATGTCCTTCCGCATGAAGCTGGACAACATTCATATTGCAGGTTGCGAGTTCTTTCACATAATTATCCGTGTATTTGATATGAATTTATGGAGTAGTATACAGTGTTATTTGTCACATAAAATTGATGGGGTTTAATGCACATAATCTATTACTATGGATGCAGTAGATTAAACCCCTTTAGTGCAATAGAGCCTCTGTGAAGAACAGCTTGCCCAAACCCTGCTTCTGAAACAGGCTGAGTTATCTCTTCATGTGACTTATTAGTCAAAGCAGCATGCTTCGGCTTTTCTTTGCCAAGGCACGAGATCTGAAACATTACCTGGGACCACATCATTCCTTCTGCAAAAAGAGGCCTGGGGGAAGCTGAGGGACAAAATCTCTGTCAGCAGATTGCACCACAGTCCCTCACTGGGGCAGGAACTGATGTAACATAGGAACCTCTCCAAGGGGTGGCAAAACCTGGGACCATACAAGACCTAGTACAGGATTGTATGAGGTCTTCTGTGTAGGAGCTTTCACCCATGGCAACTCCCTGAGCTGCAGCTGCCTTGGGATATTTATCCATCAGTATGGAGCTGTTACTGCTGTCTGAGGTGCTGCTTCAGGACCTGTTGCTGTCACATCTGAACGCTTTGCACGTGTCCTGCACTTGCCCAGGATACGTGCTGGCTCCTGCTCATAGCACACTGCACCTTAGCTGTGCTCCACTTGCCTGTGGCCCTCGGCTGAGGTGATGGGTATGGTTAGGCTTTTCCACAACCTCCCTTCAACCCTGGATGTGGACTGTTTGTGCCTTTGATTCTACACCAGAACAGCCATATCCAGCTGGTTAAGACCACCTCTGCAAAGATAGTGGGCACCTGCTACCTGCTTCAGCAGTTTTTGTAGGGGTACAGGCACTTAAATAAGACTGGTGCTTAAATTATTCTGAAGACTTGCTGTGAAGCATTGAGTAAGGCTGTGTTGGAGTAGAGAGTTGGAGTGTGCCTTCCAAGGCCAAATGACTTACTCCTTCTGACCTCTTCTGGAGAGGAAAAAGGAAGTCAAGTCTTCTGTTCCTGGCATACTCCAACTGCATTTCCTCCCTGGAGCAAGCCCCCAGCACTGTCCTTGCCTGGGGGATGGGAGCTCGTCATTGCACCTGCCTATGGATCATGCCCTGCAAGCATGGGATCTGTGAGGTGCACACATGCCCAAGTTTCCCCCTTGAATGGGCACTTCAATGCTGCATCCTTGCAAGAGCAATAGGAATTATAAAGCAGCCAGCGAGCTGGTGCCATGGCAAGTATTCAAGCTTTGCTTAGAGTAGCTATGTTGGCCAGAACTGCACAGCTCCCTCTTCTGCCTTCATCCTGGCTGAATAAATGTAGAAAGACACCTCTCCATTAAAGAGCATTCCGACATCTTCCCTGGTGCTTTGAAATATTTTCCTGTCTCTTTTATCTGTTAATATTGGCAAGTGCCTATGTTGGCAGCTTTCCGGCTTTTGTCAGAAGCCATTGGGTTGCTCTGTTAAGCTTCAGCTCCTGAAGCCAAACGATAAATGACAANGGTGGGGGCAAAGAGAAATGACTATTCATTGTTGTTAATGATAATAAAATTAGTTAACCAGTAGCAGTTAACACTGCTACTCGCATTGTGTGCGAGAGATGTGGCAGTGAATAACCCTTACCAAAGGTCACAGAAATTTAAAATTTTGCTAGGAGGAAATTCTCCAGGCAACAACACACTGACACAAATCTCCATGCTGTATTGGTTCAGCTATTCAACTACTTGCCTCTCATGCTGTAGGTTTGTTGGTGTGATGGCCGGTATCTACAAGGTCCCTCACTGTTAGCAAGGACATGTGGATACTTTCCAAGGCAGAGCAATTCCCTTCCTTGAAGTGCCTCTCTGTGTCCAAGGCCTGGCCTGTTAGTCCTACCTGCAGCCCTTTCCGTGCTCCGTTTCCAAGGGGAATGTGGCAGCCAGCCAGCATCTCTGAACAGAGGGGATCGCCCTGCTGGTGAGCAGAGGTGAGCCGTGATTTCCTTGCTCGGGACAGAGACAATAGCTCGTTGTGCAGTGCGTTATAGCAGCTGCAGGGATCTGCGCTGCTGGAGCTCAGGAAAATGGCTCTCGGAGGTCAAAGATTAGCAGCAGCACACCTCGAGTGCCGGGATGACTCTGCCCCTTGCACTTTGCTCTGTCCCCGGCTGCGCGCTGGCTGTCCCGGGGAGAGCGCTGATGCCTCCGCTCTCCGAAACAGCCCGTTTGTTTCCTGGGGACAGCCGCCCTGTCAGGCAAATCCAGCTGCCTTGTCCTATTCCAGGGAAGGAGCTAGGGACAGAGAGGTTAAATGACTAAGTAAGGCCAGGCAATGAGTCAATACCAGCAGCCGAACTGGAGCTCACGAGTCCTTGGCTTCTGCTCCCGTGTTTTCTCTGCCGATGGAGGAGACGGGAAGGCGGGAGGCGGGCGCCAGGGAGAGAGGCAGCCTGCAGAGGACAGAATAAATACTCGCTTGTGCGCGGGTGAACACAACCTCGTCTGTCTGCTCCTGTGCGCTGAGAAGGAGTCCAGTGTGTGCTCCTGCCATAAACCGGAGAGCCAGATCCTCTCCTGCGCTGCAGCTGCTTTGTGCTGCCCGGAGGAGCGTGGCCCCAAGGCTGGCACGGCTGGGCGGGAGGGGACACCTCCGGCTGAACGCGCCGGGCCGTGACAGCTTTCCCTGGGGCGGCCGGAGGGCTCCTAAGGAGATTAACCCAAGTCCTTGGGAGGGAGGACGTGTGTGCGCACCTGCGCATGGCTGGCAGGGTGCTCCTCCTCCGGCCTCCGGAATTTGGGGAATTTGGGGGAGCCTACAAAACACCAAGATCCACTTGACATCCAAGTTCTGGGCACTGTCCTTGGCCACCGCTTGTAGCGTGACGAGCACAGAAAAATGTGTTACAGTATTGGCTCATTAGATGAAAATAGCTTTTCTGAAAACATTGCATACTTTTGATCAATAATATTAATGTTATGAATCCAGATGGTTTGAGTTATGAATCTGGATGGTTTCATGCCAGATTTCAGTCCAGACTGGAACTTCCACAAATGAAATCTATCCTCTCCTTGAGGGAGTTGCTCATGGAAAGAACAACAGACCTTAAAATGCAGTGAATGGCAATATTAGAAATAGTTTTCTTACAGTGTCATTTAATGTGCGTATAAAATTTAGAAACTTAACCGCTTTGCAATTTTAATGTAGGCCTTATATAAATCTAGTGAACTTGTCAGAGGATATTATGATGCTTGAATTAAATAAAGCTAGATTTGTTGCATTCCTGGTCCTGCCGATATGAGGTGACTAAAAGGTCACTTTCATTGACCTCCTGCCTTTTTATTCCAAGATACTTTTGACTGTTTCCTGGCTTTGTTTAGCAGAGGCATCCAGCTCTGTCACGGAGCTGACAGTCACTGCGAGTGTCATGCTATATTTATGCTTTACGCAATATTTGTGTCAAAAAACCTCTGTCTAAACAGACTCAATGTCAGTAAGAGATGACCCTGGAAATACTGGTCTGAAGTCCCAGAAAAATGACCTTTCCCAAAAGTGACTAATGTGAGGCAAATGGAAAATACTGTTCTGAAACAAGTCTGGTCCAGCTGTGTGCATCTGATTAAAAACATCAATTGCTAGAGTTCTAGTCCAAATAAATTATGATACATTTTGGTTAAACAAAACCAGGAAACTTACAATTTTTAGGATGTGTTTAAATGTGTCAGTATCTATTATCTCATATGCTGATATTTTTGGTATCTATTTAAAGGGATTCCAATGTACAGACAATATATACTCTAACTTTTATCTCAAATTACTTTTGTTTCCTTGCATCCAAGATGGGAATTCTTGTCCCCCTGGCGATCCATCTCAAGATCACATACAGCTGGTTTTCCAGTAAGTCAGCTACTTCTTTCCAGCTGGCCTTCTGTGCAACTGGATAGGTTTTTTCAGACTTTATATAGGTCTATCTGGAGTGTTTTCACTGTAATCTGTACTCTACATAATAATGGGGAAAAAAATTTTAAGTGTGTAACAGAGTATAAAATCTGAGGAAATCTGAGAACTCAGAAGAGAAAAAGTCAAGATGAGAAAAATTATGTCATTTCAAACACAAAACGTAATCACCGGTATGGCTTAATCCAAAGAAATTCACATCAGCATCAGCATGGCTGTATGACTTTGGAAAGAAAATGCTTCCTAGCACCATTCTTCTTAGGGCTTAGAATAGTTAAGAATCTAATTCTAGTGTCTTAAATAAACAAACAAGCAAGAAAACCATCTCAGTTCATCAGCTGAAAAGGAAATTTAACTCTTAAGGTGTCTGCGCCATTTGCATATTTGATTATTTCAATAATCATAATCATCTGCTTCTAATAATGAATTTTGTAATTACAGCCAAATTCTAGTGGACAGAGCAAGTGGTGGCAAGAATAACTTCAGAGGAGATATGGCACTTCTTTTGCAAATAACACAAAGTGCAGTACATTTTCAGGATGTTGGACGGCTTGAACGACTCTGATCTGTTGAAATTTGGGCATGTGGCTTAACAGGGAATTCTGCATAGCTTGCAAGAATCCCTTCCAGTTACAATGTAATGTGTCAAGGTAAAATTTTGGATTTAATAACTAGTTTTCAGGAAATTCAATCCCCAATGAGCAGCTTGGGACACGGGGCAGAAGGGTACAGGAACTGAAAGCTATATGAGGTGATGTATGTTAGTACCCTTGGTGTGGTTTTTTTAGACAGAAGCAGTAGTGGGACAGCAAAGAGTTCCTGGATTCAGCATGAAGTGTTTTCACGAGGCTCCTAATGAAACAAGAGGAGTTACTTCAGTGCAGCAGCCCTTGCTTCTGCCCAATTTGTTTGGGGAAAGGGTGAGCCAGTCCATTACACATAGTGCAAGGGAACGTCCTCCACTCTGCCAGAGGATGGCAAAATAAAAATTGCCTCAGACTGAATCCATCTGTCACCACAGCATGTTTTGCCCTCTCTGTAGCAATGTGGTGATAACAGTTCCTGATCCCTCTGGCATATGGCCCTAAGGCAGACGAGGAGATTAACCTAAATTTAGCATGATATTGTTCAAAAAATAACCCCATCTCTCCATTCTTTTTCCTTAACTAAGCCATTCTGGTGAATGGAGAAGGTAGGAAAGGGAAATGCCTTTTCTGTAGGATAGAGGCCTCTTAATTGCAGGATACCGTCCATCTTCTCAGGATGCATCTGACATTGAATTTCCTCCAGAGGCTTGTGAAAAAGAAATATTTTATCAAACATCCTGAATTTCGCTCCTGTTTGGGTCTAATGATGTCATTTGCTAGTCAGGATGATTCTGAGATACTTAAATATGCTAAGATACTATGAAGTTCTTTGAAGGTCTTTTTGTAAATTATTTTGTAATTATGCATAAATCCAGTCTGAAGCAGATGCATATAGATAAAGCAGTGAAGGTTGATTAAAGGTATGTAGGTCATTGGAGCGAAATTGAAGATTTGTGTTGGTATATGTTCTTACTGCCTCTACAGGATGCAACCTTAATAGTTGCTGCATGATCTAACAGAAAAAAATTGTTGTGTCTTGCCCAAGGATACGTGTTAAATTTATTTCTCCTGTTGTAAGTCTAATTATAATCTAAATTATATAAATTCTTATTGTGTATAATAGTTGCTGCTTCCTCCAAAGTATTTGTGACAGGCATCTTGGCAGCTGTCAAGGGCTGGCTTTTCCAAGATTTCTACGCTCTGATTAAAAGATTCTTCTGAAAAATTTCTCATTTAATGCCTGCTTATAAGCTGAGCTTGTGTTTGTTCAGAGATTTTATACTATGTTGTAAAAAGTAGTCAGATATTACACACAGGCAACTTATACATAGCCAGTTCTGGGTTTACTTGTGTTTAGTGGGTCATTTTCTTCAGCGGGTCTGTCTGCAGGGGTGAGAGTACAAGAAACTCAGAGAAAAAATAGGGGATAGCCAACATTGTGTTGAGGATGAAGTTCAGCACTAGCACGTGTACGGGGCACCAGCCCTGTGCATCTGCCTTGCTCCAGTACAGGCTGCTTCTCAGAGGCACGATCTTGTCACTGTGTTTTTCAAGCTCTTCCTGAATCTCTTATCACATGGTCCTTATTTGTGGTTATTGCATCAGGACAGCGTGAATAGGCTCTGTTTGCTGATGGGTGGAGGGCTGATTTGGCAGAAGATCGTGATTCACTTTGTGAAGAAATTTGGCCAGCGAGTCATGAGAACACGCGCGTGCGCAGGCACACACAAACACAGAGTGCAGCCATATCTGGGGAGGATATGTAAATAATGAGCAGCAGAGGGGATTAAACACCTGCTGACCCATCAGGTTTAAAGAGCTGGGAAAAGGAAGTTGCCTATAATCCAGAGCAGAGCACGTGATGAAATAGCAGCAAACGCATGGTTTAGGAATCCCTGAGTGGATAATTCAGCCTTTTCAGGCTGCAGTGATGAATCACTGAGTGTTTTTCTGGGTGTGAGCCCTCAGGTGAGGAGCTGCTGGCCACAGTGGAAGTGACCTTGACATCAAGCTTGCTGGCACAGATCAGGGGCTGTTCTAAAGCAGTAAGGCGGTGGACCAGCAACACAGAGCACACAGCTAGAGTTTAATTGTAAGGTTAGGGTTAAATAATGATTTTTGAAGATTTAAGAGTACAGCTCTATTACATGTCTGAGGCCAGATAGATGCTGTTAGCATCTACCTCCACAAATGATGATTATACATACTACCTTCAAAAGAAAAGTAATCTGAGCAGCAGTAAAATTAAGTTATAAAGGTAGCAGTGACTGGAAAAAAATGTGAAGGTTTTCTGCCTTCTTTGTCACCGCAAAGTGCTGATGGAGAGACATTCAGATTTTGGGTTTGGAGACTTATGATCAAATATAATGTTTTGGACCCATCAGAATCAATGAAAATACCTTAAGCATGGATTCAATCATATTTCTGTGATCACAGAATGGTGTATCCATCTTACAGTATTTGAACAAAATGCTTAAGAAATCTTAACACACTCCAGAGTTTTTAAAGTGCGTATGAAGTTTTGACCAGGAAGGTTGGGGTAGCTGTGTGTAGATACTCCATAGCTCTCTGTAATATTTCTGGGATATTCTGTAAAACATGTTACCTTGTCATGCTGTGAGTACCTTCAAAAATAAGTTATCAAAAGAGCAAAGAAGTAGAGACAAACTAGCACAGCAAGCAAAACAACCTGTCCCTGCATAAACAGTGCTCCTGTGCTCCAGGACAGACAGACAGACACCACTGTAATTGTAGTGAGGGCCAGCACCTTGCTGGCATCGACGTTGCTGGAAATGAGGGTTTGGATGTCACGAGTTTGCATGACCTCATTGCTCACAGAAGTTTGTTGTCTGGGCAGAACTGCTGTTGCTGCAGCAAGCCAGCTCTCCCCGCAGCAAGGACTGGGTGAGGAGGGCAACGAGGGGGAACTGCATTAAGACTTGACAAATCACTGCTGCTACTCATCGTTTTAGGAACTGTAAGAAGTCAGGAAATACAAGACTTATTCCTCTTCACCTCCCAGATTGCCATGCAGGAGAATACATGGACAGCAACAACCCAATTCTGCAGCCTTCTCCAAACCTTGTGGGTTTAAGGGGCAATCAATTTAAATTTTATAAAAGGACAGCTCTGCCTGTTGGCACGCAACAGCTGCCTGCTCATTGTACTGAGTCATGCTCCCTTCCACGAAAAGAGGTTAATCTGTCTGCCCAGCCACAGCTCTGACTTATGGCTCAACATAAGGCTTGATCCAAAGCTTGTCCACTGTCGGTAAAGGAGTGTGTCAGCTTTGGTGAGACTTGACCTCTGTGAGGATTCCCAGTATTGAGATAAATCTGTGCAACGAAAAGGAGCACATAATGTCTAGTTTTAAGAGGCAACGTGAAGAGTGTAGACTTGAGCAGTGTGGTGTTTTAGCAGTGTCAGTGCCAGTAGATTGCTGAATGGAGTTAATTCAAGAACTCCTTTGCTCACCAGGCTATAAAGTCTCCATTAAAAAAAAAAAACATCAAACCAACCAGCGAACACTTCAGCTTTATTTATGCTATTATGAAAAGCTGAAAAAAGAGAGGGGAAAAAAAAGAAGCTATTTACAATTTCCTGAAAGCTGAGACAATGTAAAAAGTTTTATTTTGTCTTGATTTGCTATTTACGTGCAAAAAGAAATGTCCTATAGTCAAAAGTGCTCTCTGTTTTTATAAATTCAAATGTACACATTCCATCAGCTGAGGCAAAGCCAAAAGGGTTTGGAACATGGCAGAAAGTTTTACTAATGAATGATTAGCATTTATCTCACAAATAATATCGCTTTGTCAGGCATAGGACAAAAGAAAGTATCTGAGTTTTAAATGCCTCCTCAATAAATCACTACCATAAATTTAAAAACACTTGAGAACAGGGCAAATGGAAATTAGCATGCTTTGCTGACTGTGACGTCCTGTAATTCTCCCTCTTAGAGATGGTCCTGGATAAAAAGCTGCTGCCTCCCATGCCCACATCTGCTCTAGCATTTTAAATGTTGAGAGGAGCAGATCTGGTCTGGAGGCATCATCTTTTGTGGGGAAAAATTATCTGCCGTGAGTCCAAAGAAATGGCTGGAGGGGTGGAGGTGATAGAGGGGGCTTAGTGAGATAGCTACAACTTCATGGCTAAACCACTCTCTAATCTGTTAGCACTTGGAATTCAAATATGGTCACTTTAACAGTATTTTCCTCTCACTTATGGGTTCCACAGTCCCTGAGAATATGAAGTCCTATAGAAACTTCCTCTGGGAAATATATTGATCCAGTATTATCATAAAATATCACGTGATTAATACTGTGCATTAGATTTTGTTTACTTTATAGACTTGGTTAATGAGATCAAAACCAAGAACTTTTATTTGGGGATAGACTCCATCCACCTACATTTTAACTCATTAAATAACAGACATCCCGTTTCTCTTCTCCTGGCCCATTGACCTCTGCCCCTGAAAGTCTTGCTCTGGCTATAGGATGGCACAGAACAGTTTGTGGGAGCAGCTCCTCCACCCGATAAAACCACTAATGTCACCAAAAGTTCTTTGTGAACTAAATTTATTCTTCCTACATGGGGTCTATACTTCTAGGCCATTCTTGTCCACAGGTCCCTTTTTCCTTCTTTTGTATTCATGTGTTACCACTTGCAAATTTATTTTACTGTAGTAGAGAACTTCCTACTTTAATACCATTGAACTTTTACCTATTTGATAAGCAGAGGTACTGGACTCAGGAGAGTTCTGCCAGCTCTTCCACATACTCCCCATGCAACCTTGTGCACCAGGTACTTGGGCTGGGTAGTGTCATCCTTACTCATGGTGATGACCATGGAAAACACATGAGCAGTCCCACTGACTGCTCTGGCTAAGACACGCGAGTGAGCAATCACCAACCTGAGCAAAGGTTACGAAATCTTGTACGTAACTTCTCTGCACCTGGGTTAACTACTAGGAAACATTATTGTTTTGTTTTCTTAGTGAGCAGTTCAAGCTAAAATACTTTAGCAGCTTGAGAAGAAAGATACTGCAGAAAGGTAGTGGAATGACAGGATGAACCTATTAAGCTCCCCATCTCATGCTGTGATATTCAGTAGCTTTGATAATGCTCTCGCCAAAACCCCAAATAGGAGATGTCCTCCCAGGTGTGAAATATTCTGTGTCAAGGCCCAATTACTGTCTCTGAGCTGTGCTCCCACCTGGCCTCCAGCGGAACTTCTCTCTCAGATCAAGCATCATGATCATATATAAATATTTAATCTTCCTTGAAATATGTTACTAAAAAACTTAACTGAAATCCATTCAGACAATATCTGTTTCTGACATAAATTACCAGATTTCCTGATAGGGATTGGTTTGTTTGTTTGTTTCCCTTTGGCAGAAAAAAATTTCCATGTTGTCTCTGCCAGATGAGGAAAACAGGTCATGTTGAAAAAGAAGTGGGTAACATGCTGTTAGCACCCTGACCACCGACCCCCAAATAAACCAATTGCAAAAGCTACTTAAAACAGGTTTAACATATCTAAGAGATTAGGATCAGTCTTTTTCTCTAGCCTAGATAGCTTGCTTTTAAATGTGACCTCCTTTCCTTGCCTAGACAGATGCTCTTTGTCTGCTGGGACCACTTGCCACAAAGCCATCCTGACAGCTACCTCGATTCCCAGTCTCTCCCAAAGGGCCAAGACCCTTCCAAGTGGTTTCCTCCTACTGAAAAGAATATAATTAGCTGCTTCCTCCATTTTCCTTTGTTTAAAATTGGCATTATACAGCCTTTCTTCCTATCTTCTGAAGCCTCATCCCCCATCCTGTCCTGCTTTTGGACACATGTAAAGGGAAATGCTATGCTATGGGAGTGTAAGCACATTATTTAATAAAGACAAAATACAAAGTTTTGTAGTAAAGAATCGACATTTTCTTCCTTTCCCATTGGGTTGTAGCTTACTTTTACCCTAAACAGATACTATCTCCTTGTTTCTGAACTATGACTTCCTCCACATTTATGCTAAATATTGTTATTACCCTGTTTCTCTCAGTGGCACAAATATTAAGATTTCCTTTATTGTTCCAGTACATTTTCCCCTATATATAAGTAGCTGCATAATAAGCTTTCCTGTCCATTTCTACCAGTGGAATAACTTTTGAAAATGTGAATCCAGCAACAGTACTCACAGATTCAAAAACTTCAGCTAAGAACGTATTTTGAAAGAATGTTATGAGGAAATTCTTGGTTTATAAGGTATTTGAAGCTGAGAAGTCTCCAAAATCTTACAGGCAGAGACATTTTCTTGCAAAAACAGTCAGATATCACTGTTCATTTAACAGAATTTAGTGTCAATATTTTTAAACTTTTCCCAAAAAATCTCCAAAACAAAGAAAAAACCAAACCCCCCAAAACCTCAGAATCCTAGCATCGTTTAAAAATTGGCTCTGAAAATTTATGGAACTTGTCTTAGTTTAAACAAATTATGAGTCAGCTTTTCAGATTCTTCCCACTCAATTATGCAGGTCTCAAAGCTCAGATCACCAAAGAAATGACTGAAAAGCTATTTTAAGTTATTTCATGTGCTAGTTTATCAAAGTTAAGCTTTGTAATAAAAATGTGACAATTAGCATTCCTTTGTAATTTAATACAAATTTATTCCTTTATAATTTATTATAAATTTATTCCTTTAAAATTTATTTCAAAGGAGGATAA
>WAAG01067929.1:362-11975 GCA_013390105.1 Tichodroma muraria
ATATAAAGGCCTTCAGTCTTAGGTGGAGCTCTTCTTTGCAGAGCAATTTAGCACAAACACCAACGTAGCTCTTCTTTAAGTGCTCTTACTCACTGACATCCGTTTAGTCTTTATTAAATCCAACTTTGATGATTTCCTTTGGCTCTGAAGAAATGGAAAAGACCAATTTTTTTTTTTCCTAATGTTATATCACCATATAAGCCTTTGATAGGAAAAAGGCTTCCTCCAATATTGCTTAAGCATTACTTGGTCATCATATAAATATTTTGTGCAAAACTCAGGCAGTCTAATAAGAAATACTGAAATAAGTTACTAAGTTCATTAATAATACCATGTGTGACATCAAACCAATAAAAACTTTACCTCGTTATGAACCACTGCATTGCAAATTACAGACAAAGGTTCTTGATGAGAACCTGTGAGTTTATGCACTGTGAATATGTGCACATGAGAGAGCTCAACCCAGGGGTTTGTTTACCTCCAAAGTGGAAGCAAAAAACCTAAAAACACTTAAGTGTATGCATTAAAAGTAAACTTTCTAAAACAGTAATTGCTTATATGTATCTTGGAAGTATCTAATCAATGGTGATAAGACAGCTACTATTAGTCTTCCTGCAATAAACTCAAAATATTGGATTATCAGGTAAAGTTCTTTATAATGGAAATAATAGACACAGTGAAGAGTTTTCTCCACATAGAGAAACTGCTTGGTAATTTTCACTATCAGACCCAGCAGCATTAACTACCTGAATACTGACATGGATATTGCCATCAAAACTAAAAATATGAAAAGTTATTATCCACTGTGATTACAATAATATGCATCACAGAGATGCTGGTCTCCATGAAAATAAGATATACAATATGATTTATACGCACTAAAAAGTAGCACTCTTAAGATTTCAATAATGGGCTGAAAAGTCACATTTTAAAGGGCTTAGAAGTTACTTTTCTGACAGAAAAGCTACACTCTCACAAGCAAAGCATCAAGACTGCAGGTAATACAAATTACACTCTTATCAATAACACAGCCAGAGCAACACGGACCTCACAAGCACCTAGAACCTCCATAATCACACAATTTCAAATATCATAGAATTTAAGAGAACATTTTGTTATTTCTGCACTGCAGAACCACTATTTTCTTGGCAACTGGTACATTTCTCATCAACATTAATAGCTAGATGGCTATTTAAGCAAAGCATAAGCCTGAATAACATCCTGTGTGACCCACTGAGTGTTCAGACTCCCACATTCCCAATGAACTAGCTAAGCCCAAAGGAACTAAAGCAGATGTAAAACGATTCGTGATCTTAACAGCTCTTCAGAGATTAAATAGAAGACCCATCTGTATCAAAATGCAGTTCCTGTTGCATACAAGCTTCAGCCCCACCCTTTGCCCGGTAAAACCAGACCAACACTTCTGAAATTCTACATTACCATGGCCAGAAGAAATAAGGATTTATATTTAACTTATTCCAAATAATTGCTGCAAGAAGGCCAAGGTTTTGTACATAATAATCTTTCTGTACCTAGAAAGGCAGCCAAACCACACTGAGTTGTTTTCAATTAAATTCTGGACAAAACACTGCAGTATAAACACACAACTATAAAACCAGTAAAGGTTTCCACGACCATACATCTATTTCTGGTTATTTTGTTGAACACATCACATCAAATCAATTTATTTATGGTTATAGGGCACAAGTCGCTGGCAGGCAGTGAAACAGCAGCTCAGTGTCACATCTAATTAGTAACACCAAGACAACAGCACACCTAGAAACCAGATTTTCATTCTGTTACTGATGACCATCACTTACAAAAATTGCCACAACTAATAATCTTGAAAATATCTTTACATCAACTCAAATACTGACAATTCACTTTGCAAAAGAAATCAATACCCAGCTCTATCTCCTCTGCACTTGAAAAATATTATTTTTCAGATTATTTTTTTAATACACATAAAGATCAATTCCCAATAGATTCAAAGAATGATTTAGAAACATGAACCTTAGCTGTAAATTGGAATCTACATACCGGCCAGCTCTGCAACCGAGCTTCTAAAAACGCTTCATGAAAATCCAAACATCTGAACTTTCCACAGAAGGGATCTTTGTCTGCACTGTTCTCTCCATGCAATCAACGTGACCGTAACTGCCTAATAAAAAGAAGGATTTCCTTTCCCTATAGTCAGCCATCTGAACGACAAGAAAACAATTCGTGTACCTGCGTCTTCTCTGGAAACCAATTTTAGATCTCAAACCACTAACGCTAAAGCATGTAAAAGAGCTAAAAAGAAAAATTCTTCCAGAAACAGCTTATTAGAAATAAACCCCAAAAAAGTTACAAGAGAAGCAGAACACTACTTATAGTGGAAATAAAAGTTCATTCCTTTTGACCTTTTCTTTTTCAGTATCTTCTGGCTCAGGGAAGTAATAGATACCATTTCCTCATCTCCCTTTTGTAAGGTAAGTGAAAGAATGAATAGGAAATTATGTCAAGTTAAAAACTTCTTTTACTTCAGCACTCACTATAACTTCATACACTCTGGTTTTACGCTCTATTATTTCTAAATTAGCAACATATTTTATTGATAGTTGGTGAAATATATATGAAAAATACCCTTGGGATTTCATCAAGCAACATCTTCCTACTTCCCTTTTCCCCTTCTCTCTTCTGTCACCACAAACCCAGCTTGCTTAGGACTGTGACCAATTACCTCTTCCAAAGAATTCAGAACTCACCCATTAAATTAAAAATTGAACAAAGGATTAGTCAATACTGTACAAGACTTGAGAAATAAATCTAACTTTATTTTAAAGTCATACTGAAAAAGGTAGGAATAATTCAGCTTACTATTTCAATTAAAATTATTAATTTCAATGACTTATTGTAATAGAAAAAGAAAATTGCATCCAAGAAGTTGATGAAAGCTTGTGAAGTAATTTAAATATTTGGTTCAGACCATGGTACTATGCTTTTTAGATCACCATATGGACATTGGTGAAACAGCCCAAAAGAGGCATCATTCATAAATGGCACATCCAATACTAAGTATTCAAAAGTCTGAGGTTTCTCTTTTAAAGTGATAATTTTAAAAATATTTCATTTTTAAATAAAATACCATTTAAATTTAATTTAAATGAATTTTTAAATTTAATTTTAAATGAAATGAAAACCTCCCGGCTTAAGAAATTAGGACTCTATAGAAAAAAAACCAATGTGCAACGTGATGAATGATGAAATACCTCACAGTAAAAAGAAGAGTAAACCCAGCAAAATTCCCAATAGCAAAGCTTCAGGATACAAATTACAAATTCGATCATCAGCTTGCTTCCAACATTACACAGCCACTTTCCTCCCACTAGAGTCCAATATTTTTTATAACCTCTATAACATACTAAAAAAGCCAACCAAAAAAATTATATTCAGTCAGGGTTTAGAGGGAAAAAAATAAAGGGGTAAAAAGACTGTATATCAAGATGGGAAGGGAAAGGAGATTTGAGATGGAAAATAAAAACAGATCTGGACTGGAAAATTACAGTTTGTAAATCCATGGCTGCACTATGATGGCAAAACACTTCTAATTTTCCCATTCCCATGACCTCTGATTAATAAAAAAATAATTAATTCACATCAGCTACCAAGAAACCAATGGATTTAACTTAAAATGGATAGTTTTCAATTATTTGTGTACAGTGTTATGTATCAGTAGAGACATCCATGCATATTTTGAAATATATTAAGAAAGGAATTGCCCTTTTCGCATGAAAAAGGAAAAAGAAAAGACAACTTGGGAGCTAAGAAAGCAAAATTATCATTGCTTTATTTTTTTACTTAGGAGTCATACCAAAAGAAAATCATAATGAATAAACATGTGTGTTCATCATGCACAGCTTGCCCTCCTTCATGAATCCCAGAAGTCCACAAAACCAGCCTGTGACTTACATACTTTCACACTATTTGACCAAGGGCACTGCAAAATAATTAAACCTCAGGTAAATCTACACCATTCAGTGAGAAAAACATCAAAATTAACTGCAGTTTAGATGCTTTCAGCAGAAGCATCATTGATTCTTCGACATTTTCATGCAAGGACACATTTCTAAGTTGAAACAGCATTTTGCATAGAAAGCAGTCCAAGGTTAAAAATGGCATGCAAAGATCATAATCTGAACATAATGATAACATCAACTAATGAGTTGTTAATAATTATTAAAGAGCTACGGTTTTATTGCAGAGAGAGTGAAGAACATCAGCTTCTTTTGCAGGCCCTCCTCCATGGCAGCTGGCAGAGCTGTGGTCACAGGGGCAAACCCAGCCCAGACGGGGACAAGTGGCAGTAGTGGCAACACCCACCCGTGCCCAAAGGTGAGTGGAGAGGGACGGGGTGGTCCCACAGCAGCACCCTTGGACGCCCACGGCAGCAGGAGCCTCCCTGCAGCCAGGCTGCCCTGCTGGGCAGGTGTCCCTGCTGTGGGGGGACCTGACAGCCAACTCACCCCACAGAAACCCTGAGCTTTCCACTGGGCTTGCCGCAAAGCACCCACCAGGCTCCGCAACCCAACCTTTTCATTTCCCTTCCCTGCTTCTCTCCTCCGCCACCAGAAACCCAGCTTGCTTGGGACTGCGACAAATTACCTTCCCCAAAGAATTCACAACTCATTTAACCGAAAACTTAACAAAGAATTTGTCAACACCGTACAATGCCTGAGAAATAAATACAAATTTAAAAAAATCTCATACAAATAGCGAAGCTCTGATGACACAGGGCCAAGGAGACTAACGAGGACTAGAGCCAAGCTAGGCCACCTTCTTGGCTTAAGTCTCTGCCTGGGTAGACTTTTTTTTTCCAACAGAAGTTCAAACTCTATTTTACTAATAACTGTGCTTTCTTAAAATAAAATAAAATAAAATAAAATAAATGCATTGTACAGGTATACAGACAGTTTCAAAAAAGGAGTATCAAAAGTCAGAAGTATCAAAAGTCAGAAGTATCAAGAAAGGAGACATAGCTAAATTAATACAATGATGAGACTTTTCCAATGAGCAATGAGACACTTTGAAATGGATATCGAAGTTACGCCTCCAGATTTCAGTGACACTCACTCAGTTGACATACCTACCATAAAGCAGAGTGGCTAAAATAAGATTTTCTGAAATTCTCGAATAATAAAAAATTGCACTACTAACAATCACCAGTTAAGACCCCTAGCCAACATTCACATTACATTTCAAGATAAATGATACCCAAAAAATGGAAATAAAGATACGTTGGGGAAGAGGTGAAATGATAGAAACAAACAAACAAACAAACAAACAAAAAAAACCCAACAAAAAAAAAAAAGCTTCTCTGCATCTACAGTGCACTTTTGCACATTTTGCATATCAGCCACACTCTCTCTCTCACAGAAGGCATTGCTTTAAAGTATTTCTGACCAACTCTGGTAGTTACTGGCTGCCTGCTCATTCAGCACTCTCAACTGCTATTCCTTCCTTAATAAATGCTATGTAGAAATGCATGATACCTATAGATTCATAAAAAGATGACCGTACACTTCAAGTTCATGACTTATTTGCAAAATTTCCACTCTTCAGTAATGACATATTAACCACTGCCCTCCTATTCTGGGTCTATGCTGCTGCCTCAAGAGAAATCCCATTTAAGAAAAAGTCAATCTGTTTTATTGACAGTAGAAATTTATACTCCTGCACTTTGCATTTGTCAATATGTAACACTTGAAGCTTACCTAGTAATCTGTACAACTGTAGACACCAGTCATCAGGAAAGCACATAGCAAGAAAAAAAGAAGCTAGCTTTCAAAAGGAAGAAGAATCTCTTTCAGAAGCTGGTTGAAAAAGTTACTCTCCAGTAAAATGAAAAAATAAAAAATAAGAGTGCCAAGTTTCAATGTCAAAGATTTATTTCTGATATAGACAGAAGAGAAGAAAGAGAAAGGAATTTGCTTGCACCTCTCCCTTACTACCACTGCTTTGCTGAAAAGGAGGCCCAGGATAAAATCTGTCAAGACCCACACAGCATCTTTCCCTATATTGTTCTTCCTGCAGCCACAGCAGAGTTCCTTGAGTCTTTTCTACTGTAGATTTAAAATATGTACCTCAGCATTTGAAGAGTTATACACCAGTCTGAGGATTTGGCAAAATCAAAAAAGAACCCTTTGCTCCACTAAATTATTTCTGAATGTGCAGAAAAGTGTATATTGTGTCCAGGACATATTTCCAGTGTCTTTATAAGTTACTGCTTCCATCTGTTAAAACAAATTCAGAAATAAAACTAATCTCTGTAAAAGTAATTTTTTTCTTCTTGGTGAGAATCAGGTTCGTAATTTTCTGGTACGTCTCATTTATTTTCATTACAATTACTAGATATGAGGGAATATTGCTTTAAAGACCTGTCATAAAATCTGTTCCTCCTAGAAGCTATTTTTAAAGTTCGGGAATTAATTACAAGTCTTGGTTACCTCAATCATATGCAACCAAGATTCCTGGTTCCTCATCCACTTCTACACATCAGCTGGCAAGAATCTGAATGCCTCTGCTCACAACAGCAGCCAAGAGTTTGCTCCAAGTTATTACAAACATTTTTAGAATACTTCCTATTTCAGATTCTCTTCCAATAGGGAAAGCTTCAAGAACTCCAGTGGAAATACAAACATTTATCAAGACTGGAAAAAACTTGTTTAAAAAAATGAATTATTTTCTCAAATACTGTTTTGCAAAAAGTAAAAATCCATCATAGATGTCCCACATTTTGGCTAAACACCTACTGTAGCCAAAATGAAGAAGTTTAATATTACTTTCTCTCTCCAGCAGGTCTGTACCTCAGATGTAATCTTGATGCAATTTAATTAAGAGTTGTTAGGCTAAAACTGCCTCCAGCTTAGACTGCCTGCTACACAAAGAAAGTTTATTCCATCTGAAGCCCTACAAATATATTCTTAGGCTAGTCTGAAGACTAAATTAGTCATTTTGTGAATTATTTTTATTTAAGTAGCTGAAATCAGATAGCTCTGCTGCCCCCTCCCCCCCCCCCAAATACAATTTGAAGAAAAAAGACTTTTTTATCAATGAGCACTGCCTGGCTGTGCTCAGGAAGAGGGTCTGAGCCAGCTTGGCACTGACCTGGCTGGAGCTGGGAACAGATTACTTCCAGAGGTTCCTTCCATTCTAAATTACTGACTCTACTCAAACAGATACCTTGTCCAGATACCATTTTAATCTTGTTTTGGACTATATATATTTATAAATAAATGCTTGGAATCAAGCCAATTTTTCTGCTGAATGTTTCTGACAGTACAACCACATACATCCTGGGAGTTTCTCAAACCTGTAAATAACATATATTAATCAGGCACTTTAAAGATTCCACACTAGCCAAATACTCACAGCTACTCTACTCCCATGAGCTGACTTTGCTGGTAGTGCTACTCTTGTCCTACTTCCTGTGCTCTCTGTTTATGCAGCAGAACTGGTGCAGGTATTTATCACTGCACGTGGTCTCCTGCACCAAGCTGACAGTCACTGTTTGCTCTCCCTTACCGCCGTGCACAGGCACAAATTTTTAGTTCAGGCCAGCTGTGAGCTCTTGAGGCAGAATTCCCCACCGTCCCCACCTCCTGCGCTTTGATTTGCATGAGAAAGTGCTCCTGCTCCTGGATGCACCAAGTGCATTTCCTGCAGAGGAAGTTGCACCAGTGTGTCAGCAGTGGTGCTCCTAATCCTGACTGAGTATTCCAGGACAGAGCAGAAGAGAGCCCAGCAAGAATTCCAGGACTGCAGTGTGGAAGTGCTGCCCTGAGCCCTGAGGCTGTACCAGCCCTAACAGGGGCAGCCTAAGCATCCTACTGTCACTTTGCTTGCAAAATGCACATCCGCTTTCCAGACTTTCTTTCCCTTATTTACATGTACATGTCCGCAGAGAGAACTTGATCTACGGTCTGTACGCAAGTCTTGAATCCCGAAACAGAGTAATTGCTATGTTGGTGTTTCACAGTCCCCAAGAACAAACTACACAGCTCAAACAGAATGGGACTCTACATTTCACAGAAATACCATGTGACTGAACAGCAGTTTGTGACTTAAAGTTACTTGTTGTATACTTAACTAGTCCAATGAAATCCAACTGCAAATGTGCATCTGATTTAAACCAGTGGATATCACTGGTTTGAAAGGGGGAGATTTACATGGAGATGAACCATGTTTGCTTGCATTAGAAGTTCTGAATACTGTAATCCTAATGCCCCCTCCATATGTAGCTCGCACCGTTATGTAAAGTGATTGGTTTAGTTTACAAGCTGCTGTACAGACTATTCTTGATATATTCCCATAGATGTGTGATTTAACTACTGTGGAACCTCGAAAGAGATTTCGGCAATTGCTCTGTAAATATCAATTTTGTTATTTTTTGACTCTGGTGATGAACTTCAGGAGAGTCAATTCAGTTTCTCAAGGATCACTTATCGTATTTGCAAGTATCTACTTTTTTTTTTATTTTTACTGCATGGTCACCTTGTTATCCATCAGATTTCCATATATATTTAACTGAAGTAGAGCAACTGATGTTTTTCATTAAATATATATTTATTAAATGCATGTACTTATATATATGCACAACTTATACAAAAAAAGTGCATATGCATATTTATAACATATATGCTTTTAGATGACTTTTATAATTATAAAAAACCCCAACAAACAAAACTCACAAAAAATATTTCTGCATATCTGCCTCAGGTTTCTATTCCTAAGGAATTAGGTTTCTTTTCTTTCCTTCAGCCAAGGAAAATCTAAAGCTTTGATTAACATCAAATGGATCTGAGGGTGCACAGACATGATATTTGTTCCAAACTAAGCATCTAAAAATGGAAGGGACGACACGAGTATAGATCTGAATACACTGACTTTTGGTTAAAGTATCTGTGAGGACACTCATAGTTCATAAATTCTATTTATCTCACCCAAACTCTGACAGAGACAGCCTTTTACCAGATTGCATTAAGGGAAATGCTCCATTTTCTAATGATGATTTACTCCTGATCAGATCTACAGGTGGCCTTTGCAGAGCATCACTCTGCTCCCTCGAACCTTAATGACCAGGTGACCTTTTAGTCATTTCATTTGTACGATGGGAATCAGCAATTCCTGGTTTGATCCCCAAGGCTTTTTCCAGGACAACTGCTGCACTGCCCATTCACATTATTCTCTAATTGCTCTCTGCCATCATTACAGAGCTCTGGGAGAACATGCATTGCACTTGTCTGAGGAAATTTTTGCTTATACATTTTTTTTAAATTATGGAAACCATTTTTAAGATGCTTGGTCACCATTAAGAATCACTTATCTTGCACTGATAATTATCTTAATATTTACTTTTGCCTACAAAGTGAGATTCCACTCTAGCTATTCTACAGACATAGAACAGCCACAGTAATTGGTAATGCAGTAACCAATGAAAATTGTAACAAAAATATAAATACAACACTGTTCTCATTCACTCTGTGTGGCCTCCATGTGTTGACCTCCACCAGACCTAGAGGAGAGTTGTAACACTGAGACAAACACCTAATTTCTGGTTCAGCTTGTGACTGAAGAGGGAGAAAGAAAAGAGAAAACAGTTGATTTGAGATAAATTCAGTTCAATAATTACATTCCAGGAAGGCAAGATGTGACACATGTAACAACACTGCATTACCTTGAGTCCAAGAATCTGAACTACTTAAAGCACTTGACTTCATAAAAATAGTTACAATACATTAGAGCATACTCAGATATTCCTCCCACAAAATTAAAGGCTTTCTTTGCAGTCACTCAGTACATTTTATGCCCGTTTTGACACTTGAACCACAACATTTAAACATCAACTATTTCTNAGATGAACTTGAAGATGGTGAACTGCTTGTGGCAGTAATGCTCGGCCAAGTTCCTTCTGAGCAACCCGCAGTCACAAAAGAACAGCTCTGCAACTCTGTCATGTCAAACCTGCACACATCTCTCACAGATTTTGGAGGATGACTGGTTTTAGGAGAGTTTGTGAGCACCAAGTGCCAGCACCTTGCTATTTCTTAACAAGAAGTTTTACTCACAGCCGTGGGCCTCTTTTCCACAACTTTTTACCCACTCCCTGGGTTCCTCTCCGGAAAACATTTCTGTTCGGTAATTACACATTCAAGCACAGATTCCCCTTCTTTATTATTTTGGGAGATGTAACTGTTCACCAACGGAAGGAAAACAGTTGTCAACCTGCCCAACTTGATGAGGTCCTGATTTGGTAGGGAAGCATTGCAACATCACTAAAATCCATACAGATGAGTAAATTAGCTCCAATCCAGTTACTACCTCCTTAGTAAGAACAGATCCCAGTCTCTAAATCAGAAAAGAAAAAAACTATGTTAGGAAAAGGCTAAGTATTATAAGGTTATCAGAGAAAATATATTTTAAAAGTAAACTGGAGGGCTGAAGAGGAAAACAAACTACAAACCAATGAGAAGAGAACCATCTTACTTTTCCAAAGGTGGCTGTAGACATCCGTGTTTAAGTAAGTCCATCCCTTCCACTTCAGCCACGTGAGGCAGCCTCCATCCCAAGCTGCCAGCTCATCTGGCCATGCAACTTTGCAATAGGATGTAACAAAATAATTGAAAAAGTCATTCCAGAAATACTGAATTACCCAGGAACCACTCTGTGTACTCTGGTCAATAAAACACTTATCTCCCTTACAATAAGCCATACTGTTTATACAAACAAAGTTAGCTTTCATGCATCAGCCATCTATTTATTTAGCAAGATCAGCTATCGCTGTAAATCAATTTCTTTGCAAATGAGAAAGACAGCTGCTGTAAAACCTACTTAAAACTCTTTCCTGCATTCAGTATTTGGACATGTTGCAGAACAGGCAACAAGAATAGGGAAAAATAAAAAGAGTCACCAGCACCACGTCTGGTGACACTCCGAAACAGTCTTCACTTTTACAAGCATTTCTAAGGAAAAGGTATAATTTACTGTTTATTTAATAGTTACATATCTTTAAATATGAAACAGTACATTAAAAAGTATACGAGAAAAGCTTACAACTGACAGTCAAACTGGGTACAATCAGGATGACACATAAAAACTGAAAGGCAACTCATAGAATCTGTACTACAGGTTGGCTACTCCATGAGTAAAAACACAGCAAAAATGAGCTTCTTTTCATATCAGCTCTGTAAAAAGTACTTAAAGAACAGAACTAATCCTGAGTAAGCCTGAAGTCTCATGTAAATTTTGTCCTAGAACAGTCATACAGGAAAATCTTACTAAGGACAATTCACCTAACATAACCAACTAAAAGGCTGGAGCCTCTTTCATGACTGATGAATCAGGAGGTCACCACCATGTTTTCAGAGGTCAACACCTTGCAAAATATCAGCTTGGAAGACCTCATCAGGATAGACAGTATCACCAATGGCATCTGAAATACAACTTGGCTACAAAATCTAATGGAGATTTCAACTGGCATTTAGTGGCTTCAAATCAAAACTTATTTCACTATACAACTACCTGGTTGCCAAAGAACTCCTCCTAAATCCAAGGATCATGAATTAGCCTTGTTGG